>PPHD01013002.1:1454-17633 GCA_002909625.1 Bambusicola thoracicus | reverse complement strand
GCTGCAAGCAGTGGAGATCTCGGGAGCCCTCCTCCTCCTCCCGCTCTGAGGAGGAAAAGCAGCTCAGAGGGGTGTTGGGATGGCCCTCAGCCCGCCTGCACTGCTCAGGCTGGAGCATAGCAGCACAAAAAGACCGGCCCGAGCCAAGTCCAAGGCATCCTGTTCTGTCTGTGACTGGGCAGCTCTGTCCCTGCTGTGCAGGCTGCTTGTGATCCCCAGACACAGCCTTCTGTGTGCAAGCAACACAGCACGTGTGCTAGGAATTCGTCAGTGAGGAGAACGACATGGCACAGTGTCTCTGTTTCACCCCAATACCAGAAGTTAAGCCCTCTGCAAGGCTGTCAGCCCTACCTGACTGCAGCTCCTCCCCAAGCCTGGGCACCATGCGCCCAGAGAAAACTTTTGGGTAGACAGGGGCCAGAGATCCAGCTGCTTCCATCGCCGCTTCACTGCCAGGAGGGAAGAGAGCAGGAGAGGTGATGTAAGCAATGCCAACTCTGGGCTGTTTGTGCACCAGCTGCAACGATCTGGCCCAGAACATGCCACCAGAAACCCATTTCTCAGGATTCTGTCTTTTTCACCCTATTGGCAGTAGAGTCCCTTGCTCTGACAGACCCAGACTTTCTAATTCTGATTCCAGAAACCACCTGGCTTATCCTTTTGCTTCTACACCCACGTGATCTTTACACAGTTCCACCCAGACTAAGCCCATCTCTGTAGCAGAGCCAGGTCTTGTTCCTCTTCCCAGAGCATGGCTGACTGGAGCAGTGTCAGGCCAGCACTCACCTGCTCTGGGAATCTTCCTCATGCAGAGCGAGCCGGACAAGATGATCCACAACCAGCTCCAGGTCAGAGGGAGACAGGAAGCCTGGAACGAGAGCCATAGAGGAATCATACCCTTGGCTAAAGGCTAAGATCCCAGCGTTCTGGCTAGCATCCTTTCCCCTTCTTGTCCACGCTATTAGCAATGCAGCAGCACACCAACTCCAAAGATACAAGGTGCCTGGCACAAACAGGCAAGATAAATCAGGTGTTCCTGGAGCTCATAGACTGAATAAGAAGTGCTGCCACTCCTTCTGTGCATCCACATGCAGCACAGGCAGCTGACCACAGCTCCCAGAGCAGGGCAACGCCTCCCCTCTGCCTTCCCAGACACCAACCTTGCAGAGAGCCCAGGACAGTCAGCGCCCTGATTCCGACCAGCTGGAGCTGCACACTGGAGTCTGTGAGTGCTGAGAACACCACGGAGCAAATCGTCTCTTGGAGCGACAGCAGAGCACTCTCATCTGGAGAAAGAAGCATGGAGTCACTGCCTGCATCTCCATCTCACTGTCACAGCACAGCCACCACCACAGCACCGGACAGACACTTTCTGAGGCCCTGCCATTTCACATCCAATCACACAAAATCCCTGGGGCAGGCTGCACATGCAGCCACCCAAGTCAATGAGCTTTTCTTCTCTGTCAACATAAGGGAAGGCAATGCAGTGCCAGAAGCTTATAGGGTCACACTTAAGGGAGTGTGGGTTCCTCCAGAAAGACCAGCAAGCCTCACCTTCTTCTACATGTCCCCACTTCTGCTGCAACTCCAGGAAACCCAGCAGCATTTCCAAGATTGTCCTTCTCTGGCTGCTCTGCAGGGATACAAAGGTGTAACCCAGCTCTCTGTCACTGCTACATCTCAGCCCAACGCCACGGGTTTATTAAACAGGAGTGCCCACCCACAGCCAGGGAAGGACACCCACTTCGACTGATGCCCCCTTCCTCTCACCAAGCTGGACAGAGTCACAGGGTGCACTCAGCCCTGCTGCCTGTGACTGTTGAGCCCAGGGTGCTTCTCACCTGTGAATGCTTGTTGTACTGCTCCAGCAGCAGGGGAAGGATGCTGTGGGTGAGACGGTGGTAAGTGCGGAGGGAGGCACTTGCTGCTGCCTGCAGGAGTTTGGCACTTGGCCACACCAGCTTCATATCAGGCTCACACAGATGGTGCCTGCAATCTGAGATAGGCTGGGCATTAGCCACACCGGCAGAACTGCCTCTGCCTCACGTGCAGGGCATGGCTGATATGTGGACTGGGACGTGCTGCTGGGACACAGCTCTGAGCTGCAGTGCAGCCTCCTAGACAGAGCTGCTGCTCTCAGCTCCAGGCACACAGCAAAGCTTTGGACATCCCACTGCAAAGAGGGAAGCAACTTCATTCAGTTTGTATTTCCTACTGTACCCTCTCCTCCTCCCTCCTACAGCTGATACTCTTTCAGAGAAGCCAACTCTAGCTGTGAAAGCCAGAAATAGAAGAAACAGGCTTCAAGGAGAACGTGAGGGCAGACCACCTCCTTTGGCTAGGAGGATGCTTGCAGGTCTGGCAGTGCCAACAGGCCACTCTGCTCAGGGATGGGCAGGTCTCCCTGGCAGCTACCTTGCAGAATGCTGCTAAGGAAGGAGTCCAGAAGGTCCTCGGCATCTGAGCTGAGCACAGAACGGGAGAGACAAGCAGAAAGGGCGTGCAATGCAGAGAGGCATTCTGCCTCGACCTTCTCACTCGCTGTCTGGAACACCTGCAAGAGATGCCATGGGGTAAGCTAAGCTCAGTGCTGACCCTAACCACAGGCTTCACGCTCCCAACATGGGCTGATGGGACTGAGGCCCCAGTATCACTTCCTGTGTGCTTTGAACAAGCACACCCAACAAGCCCCCCAGACACGCTGGTAGGGTTAGCCTGTCCCCCCAACCCCACTTTTCATCTGGGCTGTCCAAGGCCACAAGTGGGGGCTGGTGGGAGATACGGGGCTCTACCGGTTTGGCTGTGAACTCCTGCTCAGGAGGAGTCCAGCTGTGCTGGAACACTTGTTAGGGGCTCTGCAGTACTCACCTCCCTGCGCAGGGATGACCAAAGGCTAGGGAGGAATTCCTGTAGCTCCTTTTGCCCATAGATGGCACAGCAAGAAGTCTGTAAAAAGGAGCCAGGAGAAATAAACAAACAAACTAACAAACAAATAAATAAATATCAGTGCCAGTGGAACAGAGAGCAGGGATGCTGCCCACCCTGGCAGGCTCAAGCTGGACCACATGAAGCACTCAAAGAAGAGAGGAAAGAGTGATGCAGGCCTAAATAGGATCCTGGGAATTGTAAACCAGGCTTGGCAAGGGAAAGCCTTTGGCTGCCAGATACAGGAGAGGAGCTCGGAGGTGGTTGGCTGCTACCGGCACTGTCCAACTGTGGGCTGAAGGGAGTGGTGGATCTCTCCTTACCAGAGTCTGCAGGGAGTCAAGCTTGGCACTTTGCAGGTCTGAATCCATCTTCTCGATGAGCAGAGGGAGCAGGAACTGCAGAAAGAGATGGTTAAGACCCATCCTGCTCTTTGTACCACTTTATTCATAGCCCTGCAAGGCTGCAAGCTTCAGCCTTTGCCAGGAGAGGCAGAGGTAGAGAAATACATGCAGCAGGCAGCACCCTCTACATGTCCAGCCCCAGGGACAGGAGGGACACAAGGAGTGCCAAGACACAGGGGTGCCCTTGCACAGACTCCCGGTCCCAGTTGTTTACTTCCTGCAGAGCTGCACTAGGAGTTGCAGTATTATGAAATGCAGCCTGTGCTCAAGCGTGGTGCTCGAGAACCCAAACTGCTACCTACCTCAGCAAACTGTGGTGTGGAGGCCAGTACAGCCTGGAGGCTAAGGATCAGATCTTCTCTCTGGATGCCGTGTGGGTCGTTGGGGGGCTGGAGGAGAAGTACAGAGAGCAGGTCATGAAACATCCCAGATCAGACATCAGCTGAGGCTGCAGCAGCTCATATCCAGCAAGGCAACAGCAGTGTCCATCTCTACAGTCAGTCTGGCATCAGCCTGGATACTACAGCTAACAGCACAACAGTACCCAAGTTAAGACTCTTGCCCACCCTCTCCTTTCATTCCCTGGAGGGAACATGAGACCCTGAGAAAACACCAGAAAGAACAGGCTATAGCATGCAGCAGACTCACTCACTGGAGTAAAATCAATAGGGAAGTAGCAGGATGTCACTTCAAACAGCTCCTCCACAAAGGGACCTGCAAGTAGAAAATGAAGAGGGTGATCAGGGATGCTGAGCAAGAGGGACACAGCTGCCATCTGTGACAGGCTGGCTCTACAGCTCCTAAGTCACATCAGACACAACCCGGTCTGCTTGTACCCCAAGGGCCATCCCTCCTACAGCTCCAAAAAAAAAGCAACATGTCTCCCACTCAGTTCTGCACAGCAGACATAGGCTCACCCAGGGCATAGTTCTTGACAATGAGATCACGCACAATCTGGAAGGCCACCATCAGGTTGCGGGGATCTTTCTCCCCATCCATCACCTGGATGAAGCCGAAAGTGAAGTCGGCACCCAGGCCCTTCAGCTCTGCAGAAAGAAGGTGCAGGAAAACCAAGCTCACCAACACTGCATGAAATCAGCCCTGTTTCCCCGGCCCCACAACCCCTTCCAGCTTTGTCCAGGCAGTGCCACAGAGCGCTCTGAGCAGGAGAAAGCAAGCCATTCTCCTAGCCCTTACAACCCCACAGTGGTTCTGGCATCCGCGCCCTCACCTTCCTCCCTGCTGGCCATGAAGTTGGTGATGATGCTGTAGACTGTGTAGCGGTCCTGCTGCAGCAGGGACTGGAAGGAGGAGCAGAGGAATCAAAACAAGCCTCCATACATGGCAGCATTGCTAGCCCACCACCCAGGAGTACGCACATGCCCTTGAGAAGCAGGCAGGGCCCCTCAACAGCTCCACTGCTGCTTTCTGGCATGTAGATCCCATTTACCATGTGGAGGGTGTGCAATTGCACCTGAACATGACTGACTGCGTTCATAGCTGAATGAATACACTTACAATCACACCCGGGCCACATGTTCTGCCCAAAGCCTTCCAGAATAAACAGTCTTAAGATGGAGCAGAATTTGGGAACTAGGGCCACTAAAAGAGTCTGGAGAACAGAGCAGAGGAAATAATCTTCCTAAGGCTGACAGAAGAGGGGACAAGGGCCAAATGGGAACCTCATCTGTCTTCTGTCTCTTGCTCTGCAGTGAGCCACGCCGGCTCTGAGTTCTGCAGGAACACTGCATTGCTGCTGAAGGATACGCTACACTGCACTGGTGCAGAATGCTGGCAGACCTTCCCCAGACACAGAGAGTATGAAACACAAGATAGGGGGATGAAAAATCACATTGCTCACCTGCACGTGCACCTCCTGGAAGATGGCTTTGAGCACAGAGACTGCTAGCCCCGGGGCCAGCACTTCACACAGGCTCTGGAAATAGGAAGAGAAAAGCAATAGGAACAATGAATGCACAGCAGCCACCTGGAGGATCCTCTCCTACCCCGGGGGGGAGTCTGTTACCCTTATAGACAGGGTAGGAAAACCACCTGTCATCAGTGCTGTCCCAAAGGGTAGCCAGAGAATCCTTGCCCCTGAACAGCAGAAAGTCACGGCAGCCTCTGCTCCCCTGCAGGGGGCACAGCAGGAGCACAAGGCAGGGCAGTGCCACAGAGCTGTAAGCCCAGCTGGGCTCTGCTCCACAAGCTGCTCCAAGCCATTTTCCTCCCAGCATCACCCTGCAGCCATCCTCACACTGTGAGCCTAGGGAGCACGAGCTCACCAGTGCACGGAGACCCTGGAGCACCGAAGGGATCACGAGGTGATGATCTTGCAGCCGGTTCTCATAAAACAGGACGAGATGCAGCACTGTCAGAAACAGATACCAATATTCGTTAGCCCCTGGAGTCACAGCTGCATGTCGAACAGCGAGAATGCACCATTCACCACTGGGAGAGGAACCGACACCGTTGGGTGCACCCACCTGGCTCTCACACCTTCCCTCTCCCCCTATGGAGCAACACACTGAGTCTGACTGCAGTGAGGCAGCACCCACTGCTGGAGCTCAGCTGCTGGGGCTGCCTGCGAGGCATTCGCCCTGGCCTGTCCGGACACGTGAGTGCAGACACGGGCAGGGAAGCAGCAGATGCCTGCTTGGCCAATGCTGCAGGATGTTGTGGGGTGGAGCAGGAGCCCTGGCTCCCCCGCGCTCAGCTCCACAACACGTTCCCGGCCCCTGAGTCACGGCCACGGGCGCCTGCACAGCCCAGCCTGGGGAGCGGCAGCAGGAAGCAGACTGGAAGAGCCGGCTGGCAGCATCCTGCACCCACAGCTGCTGCAGAAACTCACTCCCCGCGAGGCAGTCTGACGCAGTGCTTGAGAAATGGACTGCGTGAGGAGAGCCACGAAGGGAGATGGGCTGGCTGGGATGGCTCTCCTCCTGGGGACTGACTCTGCCCGCCCTACTCCAGAGCTGCTAATGACTCGGCTGTAAACCCAGCTCACTCCCCTGACTCCGCCAGGCCTCACGGCAAACCTCTCCACCTCTGTTTGCTCCTCTACAGCCACCCCATCCCCATCATACTTGACTCCAGCTACACCAGTAGCTCTCTTCACAGTCCTGCACAGCTGCTCTCAGCCCTGCCCAGTACCAGACCAAGACTTACACCATCAACATCAAGCCAAGCACTTGTTGCTTCCCCCCTTCCTTTTCATCATCTCACCCATGAGCTACGTCCCCCTGGGTCTTGCCATCCTGCTGGCACAGGTTCAGCAACCTACCAGCAAAGCCCCAACCTCAAGTCATTCTGGAAGTACTTACTGGCTTTCCTTGCCAACCAGCTGCTTAAAGGCATATAACACAGCCAAACCTTTTCCCTGCTTACATGTTCAGAGAATATTCCTCTCTCACCCCAGCGCTCTTCTCCAGTCTCATCCTTACGCTGATCTCCCCTCCACCCCAGGCCACAGGGATCCCCCAGACTTAATCTAGGCAGGCCTCAGGGCTGCGGCATGACTCGCTTTGTGAGTGATGGCTTTCCTGCAGTGAATCACCACCCAAGGATTCTGACATTCAGATGTGTCCCCGAGGCTTCCCACGCAGAGCTGAGCATGCCTGGGTGCACAACACCCACACATTGCCAGGGGCACCAGCTGCAGCACCCGGCCTTGGCACATTCAGGGAGCAGCCTGAATTGTGTTGTGAGGGTGGCAAACGGGCTGCAATGTGGGGCCCTACATCCTTCTTGGACTTTGACTCTCGAGAGACACGCACAAAGTTGCCATGGTGCTAAATCAATTCCTCTGCCAAACGCAGGTTAGACTCTTTCAGGGCACAGGTTGGCCCTCAGCCTGCACACAATCGTTCCAGAATTCACGGCAGCCCTTACCTTCCTTCTCCTGGAGCAAGGAGTGACACTCAAGCAGCACTTGTGACAGCAGTTGGATGCCTCGCCCTCGCGTCCGGGGATCGGTGTTTTCCAGGCAGAACCTAGCCCACACATGGTAAAAAGCCAAGAGGCCTGATGTGAACAAGAATACGCAAGCAGGAAGTGCACCCCAAGCAAACACATTATAGGCATGAAACAGAGCTGCTCTCCAGGCAGGGGGACAGTAGCACAGCGCTATTGACTGGCACGCAGAGCAGGAGATGCGTCCTGCTCCCCTGACCGTGCTGCTCACAAAGCACACAGCAGAAGCAAGAGGCCTCTTCTCACGTCAGACCAAGGAAATTGCTCTTGCACCATGCTCTGCAACCAAGTCAGGCCCTCAAGATCACAAGAGATGAAAAAGGGCAAAGCCTCCTACGAGGAGACAAAGCTGGAAAGAAATGAGGTTCCCCAAGTCCCAGCCCATGACAGCTCAGAGACAAAGTAAAAGCCGAGCAGTGGTCAACTCATGACACAGAGCAGTGCGACTGTGTGGTCAGGCAGCTCCTGCTTGGGAGTCTCAGCTGCAATGTGCTCTGCTGTGCGCTGCATGCCACAACACCTCACCTCACTTCCAGGAGAGACTTATGGGCCCCTCCTGCCCTTCCCTTTCCTGGAGGGCTCCCGTGCCCTGGGAGGGCAACGGGCAGTGATCAGACAACACACTTGTGGTGTGTCTGTGTGCCCGGTGATGCTGAAGGCAGTTTGCACAGAACGAGCTGTCAGCATGCACACTTTTCCTTCTCGTTGTCCCCTACTATGGGAAGCTCCCCCACAATACCCTTACATGATGCATAACGTGTACACAGCTTTCCTTACCCCAGGGCTTCCACAAGCTGCAGAATAGTCCAGCTTCCATCTTTCAGTCCTGGAGAAAAGAGATAAAGAGAGTAAACCAAAGAGACTCCCAGACTGTCACTGAGGCAGAGGGCAGCTCCCCCAATGCTCCCTGGGGGACCAAAGAAATCACACTCTTAACAAGGCAGTGGTTGAGCCAAACAGCCCAGACATTAACAAGCACTCAGCTTCCATCACCTCTACACTGAGCAACACCTGCACAAACTCCCTCCAAGGCAGAGAGCACAGAGAGCTATGGTTTTGTGGTCAGAGTACGACACAATGCTGGGACTGCTGGAGTGCATTTGCAGCTCTGACTCAGAGACCCAGGCCAGGTTGCTTCACTCACCTCCTGCAACTGAACTGGGGGAAGAGTCACTCCCCAGGAGGCTTTGGTGAGGATCTGTTGCATCCTACAAAAGCCAAGGCAGAAGGGCCCCTACTCCCACAGCCAGTGTGATGCTCACCCATTAAAACAGCTCCATGTGCCTTTGGTCCCTGGGATTCACCATCTCTGCCCAGGAGCATTCACCTCTCTGCCCTGCTGAGGGCTTGCCTACACAATTGGTGGGGCACCCACCTATCAGAAAGCCCAAAGGTTTCATCTGGGACCATCCCAGGCCTTGCCTCAGCCAGCGTATCCTGCTGCTGCCAGCATTTACTGGCTCTTCCTAAAGCAGTTAATTCCAGCATTAAGTTGTGCTGTTTGTTGGAGAGAGGTCTCTGGGAATGGAAGAAAGGATGACCACATTTTCTGTTAGCAAGCAGCCCTGGCTCCAATGACAACACTTCCAGTCCCACTTGGCACAGAGGGCAGAAGGATAGGAGGCATGGCAAGGAGAGCTATGAGGAAGAAGGAGAGTCCAGCCGGCTGCAGGATGGACAGCCACAGGCTGAAGAAGAGGTGCCTCAAGTGAGACTGTGAGCTGCTGGCAAAGCCTCCTGCAGGGAAACAGAAGCGTGGTAGCAACTGGGCACTGTGCTTGGGCACAAAGCAGAGTGCTCCTTCACACCCAGGATCCCACCACCTTATTGCAGAGCACAGCTCCTGCAGGCTCGTGACTCTGACCTCTGCCACGGTGCAGCTCAGAGACACGCCAGTCCCACGGCCGAGCACTCAGTTGCTCTACATTTTCAAAGCCCAAATGCAGTACTCAGACAAAGGCACCGGTGACCTCACCAACAGGAAAGAGCTGAAAAGCGATGATCTGGCCACAACCAGCCACCCATGTTCTTGTGGCTACGAACCCCCTCCCTGTGCTCCAGCAAGCTCGCTCTGGCCTAAGAGCTCTGCTTGATTCCACTGTGCATGGGGGAACCACACGAGCCCAGCGGCACGCAGAGCAGCAGCAGCACACAGCACAGCTGAAGCGCGAGCTCAGCTCCAGCAGGACCCATTGCTGTGCACCTTACATCCCAGCGTGCTCCCTTTACTGGAAGGGCTGCCCACCTCTGGTGGCTTTCCTAGAGCGTGAGGCTAACCAGAAGCAAGCAATTGACCCTTCGTTGTACTCTCACTTGAAATCCATCAGCCTTCCCTGACACCTCCCTTTCACGTGCCATCCTTCCATGTATCATTTCCATCTGCTTTCCACTCTTCACGTCTCCCCAGCTCCCTTACAATGTGAGTGCAGTAATTCATAGTGAGCACGACGGGTTTCTCTAACAGTGTCATCCCTCTCTCCCCACGTTTCAGTAACAAACTCGGCCTCCTCTGACACACCTGCCTCCATGTGCTCCCTCAAACGCTTTCCAGAACGTGCCAAAGCCGCTGGCCAGAAACAGAACGCACCGCCTGATCCTTACAAACCCCCTTTCCAGCAGCTCCAATGGAACAAAGTTGCCAAACGGCCGCTCCAAGCAGACATCACCCATGGGAACCAAAGGCCTCCCATCACACACACAGCCACGCAGTCACACACACGGGAGCTGTCACAGCACGGGCCTCGGAGCCGAGGGCCGGAGCAGCCAAGCACAGCTGCCGTCTCCCGGAGCAGCCGGGACACCCCAGGGCTGCCTCACCCCCGGCGGCGCCTCCCGCTGTGCCCACACACGTCACGGCTTGCGGCCCCGCGCTCCCATCAGCTCACACGTCCCCATGTCCTAAACGGACGCGCAGCCGGCCCCATCCCGTGCTCTGCATCAGCCTCCCTAAATCCCAACCCTCTCCGCAGCCCTACAACAACATCCTCGCTCCCCCAAACCCCGCACCCACGCGGCACCCGCTCACCCCACCCCACCTTGGCTGCCGCCCCACAGCCTCTAACCCTCCCCCTCCCTCCTCACCCCCACCCCGCATCCCGACCCGCACCCCGCGCCATCGACACGCGGCGCCGTACCCCCGAGCCACGTGGCTCAGCGGCCCCCGCAACGCAGCCCCGCGGCCCCACCCCGCGGCCCCACACCCTGACGCCCTGCCCTGCCCTGCCCTGCCCCGCCGCCTCGCCCAGGCCCCGCCCGATACCTGCCGCCAGCTCCGCGGCGCGGCCGTCCTGCTGCCCGCTCACGAAGTCTCGCACGGAAGCAGCGAGCGCTTCAGCGCCCGCCGCCATGGCGCCCCGCTCCCAGGGCAGCGACCGGCGCCGCTCCCGCCGTGCGCACGCGCAGCCCCGAGCGCCCACGGCACATGCGCGCGGCCCCGGCGCCCCTTCCTCACCTCGTCCCCCCGCGAGGCCTCAGGGAGGGGCGGCACCCCGGGGGGCGGGGCCGGAGCCGGGGTACGGCGGCGCGGGAGGGACAAAAGTGCCGGGAGGAACGGACGCGCGCACGTGGGCGGCCCTCCCCGCGGAGCGGCGGCGGGGAGCGGCGGACGCGACGGGGCGGTCACATGCGCACCTGGGGAGGCGGGGCGCGGCGAGGGCCGGCTTTGGCGGCGGGGCGGTTCGGGCGTTCGGAGTCGGGCGGTGCGATCGCGCGACGCCGGGCCCCGCGGTCGAGTGCGGTGCGGAGCCGGGCCGGCCCCATGCCGAGCCGCCCGCGCCGCCGCCGCCGTCGGTGAGCCCCCGCCATGGGCGGCTGCGTGGGGCGGCAGCGCCGGGAACGGCCCTCCGCCGGGAGCCCCCGCAAGAGAGCAGGTGAGCGGCACGGGAGGTCGTGGGGCGCCCGGGTGGGGAGCTGTCCGCCCGGCACCGGGAGGCGTTTCCGTCCTCAGCGGCGCTCAGCCGCGGCCGTGCTCCGCTGCCGCCCGGTCAGCCCCGGGGCGCTCCGCCTCTCCGCTTCGCCGGGGATTCCCCCGCTCCTTCCCCGTGCGCCCCGTCGGGGCCGCGCCGTGCCGGGCTCCCGGGGCGAGCTGCGCGCATCCCCGGCGCGACACCGGAGTGCCGCGGGTGCCCGTGCCGGGATTCGCTCATCGTGCCTCGCCAGCCCGTCGTGTCCCCGGAGCGTCCCTATGGTGTCCCTGATGCGTCCCCACCGCCGCACGCTTGGACCGGTCAGGTGGGGGCAGCGCTCCCGCTGTCGCAATTCGCCCCGTTGCGCCCCAGCGTTCCCCAGTGGGCCCCGCCAAGCGCCGGGCGGGCGGCACGGTGAGTCACACCCTGCCCGCTGCACCCACACGGGGAGGAGCAGGAAGCACCGTGAGCGGCGACCCCACGGCTCGGGGCTCTCGTGGGAGAGGTTTTCCCGCAGGACAGCGTCTGCTGCTGTGAGGAAGTCTATGGGCAGCAGCTGGCACGGAGCAGGCAGTGCTGCAGGATGCTCCCGGGTACCCAGAGGAGGGCTCGGATCCGGGCGCACTGTGCTGCTCGCTGTCCCCGTGTCTCCTCTGGCAGTCCTTTCCCTAGGAGTGCAACCTGAGGCTGGGGGCTCTGTGCTGCCGCAGCTCCTGGGTAGCATTCAGGGACACCCAGGGGGTGACCCTGTGGGATGCAGAGTGCTGGAAGCTGTCAATCTGGGAGCAGCCCTGCAGTGAGCTGAGCTGTGCTGGAGCGGGTGAGCCACGTTGGGCGGGCTGCCTTCAGGTCCCATCGGCTTGAGCGAGAGCACAGCTGGGCACCTCCTGACCCCCATTGCTCCCTGAGGGCGTGGGGTTGCACAACAAGCTGGGAATAGAGCAACACAAGATGATTAGAGGCTGGGTCCAGGCTGGGTGGCAGCAATAAATAGAAGAGGCTTAGCTCCTGCCTACCTGGGCAGGGCTGCCAGTAGCTGTGGGGTGGCAGTGGGGCCACAGCCAGTCCATGCCCCTGCAGACCGGGTTCCCTGCCACACTGCCAGCTTGGGTGCCTGTCTGCAGCCCCTGGATCCTGCTTCCTTGCTGAGCACCAGCACTCTTCCCTTTCCTGGAAGTGGGACTGGGGGATGGTGCCGGCAGTGGGCTGTGCTGTCTGGCTGAGTCCATCCCTAACTCTGAGGGACCTCCTTTCCTGGCAGTGCTATCTGCTGTGCCATCCTCTGCCTGCTCCTGGCTGCCGCACGGGGCCACGGGCACAGTCACCTCTCGGGCAATGAAGGTGACAGCACCAGGATGGCGCTGTGGGACAGAAGTCCTCCATCACCCTCTAATCCCTACGTGTCCCTGTCTGGCCGATGCTGTGGAGAGAATGTGCTGGAGTGTCCTGCCCTCAATGGGACAGGGACATTTCCCCAGCCGCTGTCCCTCTGCATCTCATGGTGGCCCAAAGATGGAGTGGTGGCCCACTTGCTGCAGCCGTGATGCTGGTGGCTCCCTCCTCTGTGATCCTCATCACGTCCTTCAGGCTGGTGGTGTCCACTGTGCCCAGGGCAGGTGCTGTCTCTGACCTTGCTCTGCTCTGCCACGCTGCAAATTCCCTCCTGCCCAGCACCGTGACTGCTGAATCGGCAGTGCTGGCTGCAGCCAGCTGCCCTCACTGCTTGGGGATGTGGTGCAGGCAGGATGCTGCCTGCCCGACCCTGCTTGGCTGCTCAGCTCTGAGCCCTCAGGGTGGCTACGTTCTGTACCCTGGGCCGTGTGTCACATCCAGCCCCAGGAAATGCCTTTTGGAGGATGTGACGGCCTGGAGCTGGCAGCAGTGGCTGTCCCCAGCAGTGGTGGCTGTCCCCAGTGGTGGCTGCACGTGCAGGCAGGCGGCATCCCCTGCCCAGCAGGTTGCGGCAGCACTCAGCATCCTTCCTGCCCTATCGGACTCCACTCACTCTGTGCCTCTGCAGGCATGATGCTGGCTGGCTGCCCCACGGAAAGCAGCGGCAGGAAGGAGCTGTTGACACTCTGTCCCCAACCCAGCTGGGAGTGACAACAGCTCCTTCCTACCCCACGCTTCCGGCCCTGCTGTGAGGCTGGTGGCACGGGGCCATTCCCACGGGGCTGGGGCCTGCTGTGGGTGTTTCACTGCTTGGTTACACAGGTGTCCCCTGCTACAGCAGGGTGCTGCCAGCCCAGGGACAAGCTTTCCCTGCCACTTGGCATGGCATCCGACTGCAGTTGCCGTGCAGGAGGCTGCTCACAGTGCTGTGGGGCTGCCGTGGGGTCAATGGGGCTCAGTGTGGCACGGTGCTGTGACCTCCAGCAGCACTGCCCTGGGGTGAGCAGAGGAAGAAGTCATGCCCCCCTCCTTGCTGGGGCTGCGGCTCAGCCCCTGTAATCCCTTTCCCTCTCTGCCGCACCAGCTTATTTCCTGGCTAATTCCCCAAGCTATAAATACTGCTCTGCCTCAAAGGGCCCCGGGCCCTGCAGCCACCCCAGGCTGCCCCTGGCTCCCCATCCCCATAGTATGGAGGGGAAACCCCTGCACCCTACTGGGATGCTGCTGCATTTCCCATGGCTGTATTGGGAGCTGTCCCTTGGACACCACTGTGTGTGGCGTGGGGAAACCCCGATAGCCCGTGGGTCCTTTGCTGTATTGGTAAATGGGAGATCCCTGTTTGAGCCTCCCTCTGCCCCCCCAGGGCGCAATGAGCCCCTGAAGAAGGAGCGTCCCAAGTGGAAGAGCGACTACCCCATGACGGACGGGCAGCTGCGCAGCAAGCGGGACGAGTTCTGGGACACGGCGCCCGCCTTCGAGGGCCGCAAGGAGATCTGGGATGCCCTGAAGGCTGCAGCCTACGCCGTGGAGGCCAATGACCACAGCCTGGCCCAGGCTATCCTGGACGGAGCCAGCATCACCCTGCCCCACGGTGAGGGGCGGTGGCGGGGGGGATGCGGGAGTGGGGGTCCCCGTTTGGGGGCGCCCTGCAAGACTCTGTCACTCACCCCGCTGTCCGCAGGGTCGCTGACGGAGTGCTACGACGAGCTGGGCAACCGCTACCAGCTGCCCGTGTACTGCCTGGCGCCACCCGTCAACCTGATCCTGGAGCGGGGCGAGGAGGAGGCGGCCGAGCCGGCCGAGCCGCCCCCCAACGCCCGGCGTGAGTTCGCCCTCAAGGTGCGCCTGTCCACCGGCAAGGACCTGCGGCTCAGCGCCAGCATGGCCGACACCATCGGGCAGCTGAAGAAGCAGCTGCAGGCGCAGGAGGGCATCGACCTGGCCTGGCAGCGGTGGTTCTTCTCTGGCAAGCTGCTCACCGACCGCACGCGGCTGCAGGAGACCAAAATCCAGAAGGATTTCGTGGTGCAAGTCATCGTCAACCAGCCACTGCCACCCAGGAACTGAGCGCCGCTGGGGAGCGGGGAGGCCCCTTCCTGCACCGAGGCCCGGCGGCACCTTGGGGATGTCCTGGGCTGTGTCCCAGCCCTGCTGAGGTCATCGGGTCCCCTCCCCAGGGTTGTGGGCTGGGGACGTGGGCACGTTTGCTGTGGAAGGTGCAAGACCAAATGTGTGCTAGGGGGCCCTGCTGTGGGGCTGCCCTTTGGAGAGAGGCTGTGACCCGCCGGCCGGGCTCCTGCTGCCTCCGGCCCCGGGGGCTGCAGTATTGGGCGGAGATGTCTCCCCTCTGTACATAGTCTGTGTATTTATCAATAAAGCCTTTTCATCCTTCCTCCCTGCTGGGGGCTTTCCCCTGGCCCACATGCCCATCTGACATCCGTTCCAGCATCACCTGGCAGGGACAGCTGGACACGGGGGATGCCAGGGGTCTGAGCTCTGTTCCCCTTTACAGCCCTGGGTGTCACCGCTGCGCACCCCTCTCCCTCCCATATCTGTGGCACTCATGGGATACAGCACCCGAGTGTGGCCCTGAGTCCTACACGTGCCCAGGAGTGTGACGTGTCCTCATCTGTCCCTCCTCTGCTTGATCCCAGGGGCTGGTGCCCGGTGCATTAACTGTCCCGGCACGAGGTGCGCTGGCCTCATCTTACAAATAGGGAAAGCAAAGCCTGGAGTGGCTGAGCAATGTTCCTGGCACTGGGAACAGCTGCGGTCTCTGTCTGCCGGCCCCGCTGCCTGTGTGCATGTGGTAAGGAGACCAGGTGGCCATGGGGCTGTTCAGGATGCTCCGGACCTGAGGTCATCCTCCAAAGCAGCATGGAGCCACCGCGAGCATCCTGACTGCCCAGGGTGGGTGGCACAGACTCAGGAACCATAGGGCTACCACATACCCTGGCACCGCTCCATCCAGGCTCTGAACCGGCTCTCCAAGCCCTGCATGCCCCAGGTCCCTGTGCCCAGTATGGGGGTCCCAGGCAGCCAGATGGGGAGGGGGCATGGGTTGCTTTAAGAGCATGCAGGAGGTGAGCTAGGGGCACCAGAAAGCAGCAGGGTGAGCTCATGGCAAAGCTGCCCCAGTCATGTGGAGCAGGCACAGCTGTTGGTGCCCTTGGGCAATGGGACGGAGGGGCCGGAGGCATAAAGCCCCACCGCCAGCAGAGCTGCTGGGGCCAGGAACTCTGTGCCTGCAGTGAGGAGGAGAGGCTGTGTCTTTGCGAGTGCACCCCAGTGGGGCTGAACACCGGGCGGGCATGGAACTGGACGGGGAAAAAGGCAAGGAGCTGGAGGTGGAACAGATCACAGAGCTGGATGTGGAAAAAGCGAAGGAGCTCATTGACCAGAAGCTGGCGGAGGAGGAAGAGGAAGAGAAGGTGGGTTCTTGACCATCCTTGGGGATCCTGCCATACTGGCAGATTCAGTCAGGAGGCTGAGGGCTGCTGCTGGCATCACATTCCCAGCTGGAGGCACCCTGAAAGCTGGCTACTGAGCAGAGCAGGTGGGCAAGTGAGAGACCATGGGCT
>PPHD01013001.1:0-17633 GCA_002909625.1 Bambusicola thoracicus | reverse complement strand
AAAAGCTCCAAAACCTCAGAGTAAATATATAACCCTGTCAATAGATAATGAACTAATGAGCATGTAGTGGAAACAAAGAACATATTTAGGATTTGTAGCACTGAGACCATACAGTTTTTCCCAAGTAAAAGTAGGATTGCTTAGGAGCAAACTAACTAAAAAACATGCAATGCAACAAGTGAAAGGGAAGAAATTCTCTGCTGGGGAGCACAGCTTCTACTAAACCTAGCAGGTCTTTCCTTTCAATCCTCTTCTGTAGTACTTCATTTGGAGTCTATTGTGAAGAAACAGTATCTACATCTTAAATAATACAACACACAACTAGGAGCGTTTGAACTACCAACCATTCCCAAATTAGACTGATATCATTATTTACCTCATTTGAAAAGTCATTTGACTTTCCTGTTCTTAACAGCTATCATCTAATTTCATTCATGCTATGCTTGCTTTTACTGTTGACTCATATCATTAACGCAATTATGCAAATGTAATGCAGCTTTTAAGCTTACCTTTTTCACATCTCTAACTAGCAAATGCAGTGTATTTGGAGGACCCAGTCTCTGAAACAAAAATTATTTACTGTCCATTAGAGCCTCAATAATTCATATTTTACACAAACAAAAGTGACACTGTAGGAACTTAAGGCAACTATATGCCATTACATTCTACAGGGTTGAAAACAAGAAACTAGGCTACAGTGACATACACAGTATTAATCAAGAGTTGCATAGTCCTTTGCTTATAGCCCTTTATGTGGTAGTTCAGGAACCTTGATTCAAGTCACAGCTACTGCAAGCTTAGTCATTAGGAATGTGTATATGTAGGGAAACATCAGGACACTACGTATAATAGCAGTGACTCCCTCTAATGCTATTCACCTTCTATGAACCTTTAAGGCTCAAAGCTTTTTAGAAACCAAACCATTTCATAAGCATATATCAGAAGGAAGAGAAGAAAAAGGTAATTCCATACAGTAGAAAAGATATCACAGAACATTTTTTACTTCTACTCACTCACAGTATTATAAAGTTCTTCCAGTCGAGGAATAGTGAGGAAATGTTGCATGTTAACTCCATTCTCAATGAGTAGTTTCACAAAGTCCACTCGATCCAGAACCAGTGCATCCAGCATAGCCTGCTCCAGAGAATTCACCTGAATCACAGAACAGAGAACATGAGATTACACAAGTAGAGAAGATGTGTCTGACCAGCAACCGTAAGTATTTTCAGTACTTTTGAGATTCCCAGGTTCACCAACTCACCCATTGGCTATCAAAAACGTTGGCCAGAAAGTCTAACGGATCATCTCTTAATATTGTCTAAAGAGTCAGAATGCAGTGGGAGAGGTGGAAAGGCCTTATGCAGCAGCCCCCTTGAAACATGATCCTGAATTCAGATAACAAAACACTCCAACCTACTGCAAATGGAAGGTGAAGCACTTCAAAAAGGTGAAATTTAAGTTGCCTTCACTTGATGAATATTTTTATCAAGGGAGGATGAAGATGTTCACTAGTGTCCTCACTTCATTCTGATAAACACAGGCAAAAAGAGGCAGCAGATAGGCACTGACATGTACTCTTGTGATACAGCTGCATGTAGTGCACATAGGATGAGAAACATTCCTGGCTCAAAGACTGAACAGCAGCATCCCTGCAGAATTCTATTCTCAATCCTCTGGAAATGTGCAAATGAGCATTCTGTAGAGTGAAAATGCATGTTTCCCTCTCTCTTTGTTTTCAAGGATGGCTTAATCACTTTGGCTAAGAGATCTGAAAAGTAAACTCCTGCACAAAAAATGGATTTGTCAAATGGAATATAAAGGTGAGACTGGAAACTGCTAAAACCCTATGAGGAATTAAAAGTGATCACTTAAAATGAAATTTTTATACTTCAGATGCTCTTTTCATATTCCTATCACAATGCTTTTAAAATACACATGAAGTCTCTATGAAACATGCTCGAAGTATCCAGAAATAATACATCTTAGAACAAGTTATCTCCTTTCATACGGATACAGATACCTATATCTTTCATACAGATAATAGAATGCCACTTGCACCATTTTGCAAGACACTTGAAAACTAGTACTGTCTGGATAATTCAGTCTCCCATACAGTTTCACAGAAGGGTAAATTCCACCTCTGCAAACTAATAGATAGGCATACAGAAAGGAAAGAAAAAAAAAAAAAGCAAACAACTTTTCAACAGTTTTAATACAAGTACTTTCTCCTCACCCAGTTCAGGAGTTCAAGCTTCCTTGGATCTGTTTCTTCTTCTGGCTCTTCTTTTACTTTTCCTCCTTTTTTCTTCCCTTTTCCTTTCCCTCTGGCTGCTTTAGTCTGAACTGCTGGAGATTTCTTTTCCTTCTCAGGGGCTGTACCATCACCAGCTGTAAGACTTCCTAAAGGCTTAAATTAATAATATACAAGTATTAGAAATCTACTTAACTGTACCATGACTATTTCATGAATACACTGCTACTGAACTTGCTTCTGAGTCACCACTTCTCACATGCAATCTACTTAAAATTACCGTTTCCTTAAGTATATGAAACATTTTGCTTTACTCATTAAAAAACAAAGCAACCTGTTATCTCTACTACAGTCAATAACACTGAAAGTCAAGCAGTGAAATAGGCAGCCTGTTTTTCTCTCTCAAAACTCAGCAAAAGAGGTCTGGGAAAAGAAACTACTTGATTATGTCACCCTTCAGCTTCTTTCCTCTCAGGCAAAGTTACAGTTATCAAAAAAATAGCAACAAGCAGGATAAGAGCTTAGCAAGGATCTTGCCTAATGCCAAATTGCATCCATACTGCATAAGCAAAAAGAAGGAGGAAAGAGAGCTCCTGACCAGTTAATTTAGGCTCTGCAGTCAATATTTACGTTTATAGTTCTTCAGGCATATCTAGTCTCTTCCAAATCCTTCCCCTTTCTAAGCTATCTACTCAAAACAGGAAGGTACACGTGCAAGTATCTTGATACTACTTGTCTGTGATTTGGAGGCTTAAATTACTCCAGCTAACACTTCGGTTACATAACTTCCATGTGCATGAAAACCAGATTACAACCATCTGTGCCCTGACCAGAAAATTGGAGAACCAAGCTTGCTGTGTTTTTTGTTTGTTTTTAATGTTTAACAAGGCTTGCTTTCTCTCTCCCTCTCTCTTTTTTTTTTTTTCTTTATCTTAAAAAATGCTCCCTTTCTGGCTATCATGAAATATTTGTAAGCTGGACAAAACTGCATCTGTCAGCTCACAGAACATGAAGGCTGAATCTTCCTGACCAAAAAACATTCTTCATGGATTAGGAATGACAGTGTACCACAATTAGCTGACACTGGATCCACAGATTGTTGCAGAGAATGATTATGAAATAGGACAGACAGTAGCTGGATTCAGTTGCCAGGTGGTACATCTGAATTTAAGTGCAATACCAGGGAGACTGGGACATTCATTTCAACAAAATCTTATATACAAATAATATTTTATAATGTTTTTGATCATTTAATTCTCTCTTGGTAAGCATTTCAATGATCTTTGAACACATTACTGTAAGTAAAGGAATAAAACAATATCTGCTGCACCATTTGTTAGAATTTTAATTACACAGGCTTCTAAATGAAATAAATCTCAACATTATATAGAGCACACGTGTAAATAGTGTTTATTTTATAGTATAGTTTCAGGAAAACATCTAACTTTAAAAACAAATCCTTAGAGTTAACTCTATCTTGTTCAGGCTGATTTCTTCATAACACGATGGTAACTCAATGCCAGATGGTTTGAACAGTAAAGCAAAAAGCATCAATACAGTGACATAGAAGTGGCTTAAATAGAGTATTGTAGTTATACTGATAAACAAAGGCACCACAGTGATTCACCACTGATTTGAACCAGTGCAGCACCACATTCTAAAATTTTGAGAAGGAAAATTTCACTGCAGAAACTAAAGCTTTACTAAAGAACTTCTGCGTTTGCTTGGCACAGCACTGCCAGAGGTGTTTTCAGCAGTGGTTTCTTTTGGCTATCTACAATTTGCTCCATTAATCCAAGCTGACATTTTCAAAGCTATTAATGAAGAAAGACGCAGTTACTTCAAAGCATGTCCACGAAATTCAGCCTTGATGCATACTTGAATAGGTAGCTAGAGACTTCAGCAACTACTAACACGTATCAATGAGATAAAAAGCAAAGTTGTTTTTCTTTTTTTTTCAGAATTTATTATTAAGTTTTTGCAAGTGGCAGCCTAAGTAAATTTCAAAACAAACAAGTCATTCTTAATTAATGAAATGCTCTCCATCAGTTCATCATAAACAATAATTCAGTAATATTACTCCTGTTAAACAAAACCCAGGGAGTTAATATTTGACAACTTATTTTCAATTTCTAGAAAATAACATGATCTTACTGGCCAGTGGTGTCCAAAGACAAAGATTTGGCTGCGTGCAATGTCGACACGATTCCAGGCCAAAGCCAAGCTGAGCTGGTCTGGAGCAGATGCATTTGTGCCTAAACAGAAACAAACACCAGTATTTGGTATTTCGTGCTTGATGAAACAAAATTGAACAACCTGCAATTCCATTTTCCAAGAATTAAAAACTAGCAAGCTTATTATCACAAAAATAATTCTACTACAAAGCAGTGCATGCACCAAACCAATTTAAAGCATCTTCCTTTCGACCTCATAATCCTAATTTCAAAGGGATTAACCAGACTGTCTCTATTTCCCTTAAAGCTCTCAGATTGACTTTATATTCTGTACCTAAAAATAGACATTAAACTGTTCTAAAAGACTCCTTCTCTCAGCTCCCTTGGCTGATGCTGTAGATATGAGCACAATAATTCCTCTCTTTATCTCTTACTTAGCATTAGGGACTCCAGCATTCCCATACTGAGCCAGCTATCAACTATAAATATTCAGACAGAAAACAGATGTTGTTTCAGCAAGCATAACACACTCCAATAAACTGAGAACTGATCCTAAGTTTTGCCCTAAGGCTTAAAGAATACAATCTGAGGTCTGGAAAAATCCAGTCTTCTAATCTTCATACCATTTTTTCTATCTTTATTAATATGTTCAAGGACTGCAATAAAATGTGCTGAAATATCAGTGTAGCTGTTGGCAGCATTTCCATTCCAGGCTCTCAGGTGAGGAAAGCCACACAAAAATTTCAGTCTAGATTTTATACTTTAAGCTGATCTGAGTTGCAATCAAGTATTTGCAAGTTAGCACTTTGAATAAAAGCAAATAAACCAAAAAGTTAAACATTTAGAGTGAACCTCAGGCAGTGTATAGACTTGGTCTTTTAGGAATCACAGTACACATCCTTCCTTGCAAAACCCACCTTTGAGGAGAGCAGTTAAGATAGACATCTCGATGTCCTGTTGCCCTTCAGACCCCATACGGAACACAGTGATCTAAAAGACAGCATTAAACCAAAACACAGAATTTCAATACATGAAAGATGGACACTAAACATACAGATAGAAAAAAAAATAGAGCAGAATGGTAAAGGTTTATTATTTTCTAAGGCTTGAAATATTTCAAAATGTGCAGTTCCACTAATATTTTCTTTTTGAAATTATAATTTCACAAAAACTAGATACGTAAGCAAGTATTCCTTGGCAGGTTACATAGAAAAGCTGGAAGCATGAGCCAATACCAAGCATAATCTCAAGAAAAGGGCAGCTTTTTGGAGAACGTGGAGAATATGAAACTAGTAGAAACACTGCAAGGTATTTATTGAGTGCTTCACACAGATGCCCACACTCCAATCCTATGTCATTTCAGTTATCTTAGGACTCCTTTCTGAAACGGGCCAGAAACAGCTTTATAGACGAATTGTGAGAGTCACTGGGCATATTTTTTCATGCATTTCTTGACTCAGCCAAAATCTCCTAATGACACTAATTTGTATGGGTTTTATGCATGAAAAGGTAGGCTGCTGGTGGTATGTCTACAGATAATACATTGGCATCATACTTTAAGAAGTGATTTGACTTAAGGTTTGAAAATTTTCAAAACAACTTTAGTGTCCATATTTCCAAAGCAGAAGAAATAAAAAATAGCAAATATCATTAAGCTTCTTCACAACTTAAGTGTTCTTTATATTTCAAATTATTTGCTAGTTGCCTTTTTATTTATACGGGAATTAAAGAGTGCTGAGCAATAGATCTGGACATCTCAGACAATCAGAGTTCATCCAGAGGAGATAATTATCTAGATTTCTGGAGGATATGTATGCTCTTCTTGACTGGGGCACCAGGCATAATTCTAATCTGATAGAAGTTATCTCCTAATTTCAATCATTTGATTGCTCATGAAAAATGGAAAAATAATGCCTGGTTGGAACTTTCATCACTGCGGAACTGCCCATATGAAATGAGGACCAGTACAAAGCCTGATGTACCAATTTTGGGAAGCCTCTTTGTATTATGATGAGAATCATAGTGCTGAGTTTAGCACCAGCTGATACCATACGGAGGTATCAGCTGTATTGTATGTATTTTCAGGTTAAGTAACAAGCTGTTGTGGTTTAACCCAGCAGGTGGCTGAGCACCACACAGTCAATTGCTCACTCCTCCCTTTCCCAATGAGATGAGGGAGAACATCAAGAGAAAAAAGTAGAACTTGTGGTTGAGATAAAACTAAGATACTACTAAGATAGAGACAAGGAAAAGGATAATAATTATGACTATTCAGAGATATATGAATGTACATAACAAATGATGCACAAGCAATTGCCTACCACCCCCTGACCAATGTCCAGCTGGTGCCCCTGAGCAGCAGAAGAGAAAAAGATCAACTCCCATTCCCTACAAAACTCCTTCTGCATGATGCCATATGGTATGGAATATCTCTTTGGTCAGTTTAATTCAGTTGTTCTAATTCTGTTCCCTCCCAACTCCTTGGGCCCTTTGCTGAGAATGACCTTGGCTCTGTACCACACTGCTTAGCAGCAACTATAAACATGTGTGTTATCAACACTGTTTTCCTCCTAGAATCAAATACATAGCAGCATACCAGACACTCCAAAGAAAACTACTCCATCCCAGCTGAAATTAAGACACAAGCAAATACTGCATAGAAAATATGTTTTTTTCTTCCCTCAATTTATCTTTTGGTAAAATAGCAGGATTTACAGTTTTTCACTGAACAATTAAACAATTACTTCTATCAAACAGAACTATACTCCCTAGTGAAAAGAGCATGTGCTGTAAGGAATGCTAAAGGAATGCTGTTTACTGTTTATTTAAAATACTAAGGAGAAAGTTTCACATCATTTATTGCGTACTATATTAAGTTTGGGAAGAAATTAGACAATGGTTTGTCTCTAAGCTGACCAGAGACAGAAAATATGTACTCTGTGGAAGGAAAACACACTTAGTATTAAGGGAGCATGAAACATAAATTTCCTAAGAAATAAGAAAGCTTTCTTTTCTCAGCTTCAGTGTTAAAATGTTTTCTTTACAAATGCCTGTGTTATAGCCATCACTTCCCTAATGATAAAATTAGGCAACCCAGAGAATCATAGTCTGAGGAGAAAGATGTTCTAATTCTCATTTCTATCTAAAGAAATATGCAACTTTAGCAAAAAAGATAAAAATGTCAGCTGTATCTGTTCCAGTTGTAATTTGAAAACCATATAAAAATGTATTAAACTGTTTGTGTGCCATTAAAAAGCAGTTGCTTAAGATAAAAGAATGAAATGGAATTCTATCAGAACTCACAGGAAAGATCATATTTACAAAAATCCACCAGGACAATTAGTCAAAGGAAACCACTCAAAAAGTGCAAAGGTACAGTGAACACGATTTCAAGGCTTTATTCACAACAGATGTGAACATTAAAGATTTTCTTTTCCTGAGCACACTTTTTTCTGTAACTGAGTTATAGTAGACAGGCATGAATCTCACTGAGTGGTACAGTATGTAGAACAGGCCTGTAGTAAGCCAGGATCAAGCACAACTGGGATCATCAAACACACTACATGTTCCAATTTCTTTTGAAGACTTGAACAGCCCATTTTATAGGCACTGGAGGACAAAAACAGTGGTGATGCCCCCTCATTTCTTACTCTTAGGAATCCTTTCTTCACTAATCTTTCCTCTACTTTCTGCAGTTGATGCTTTTTTTTTTAAATGCATGTATCTGAGTGTCTTAGTCTACTTTTTGGAAGTTCATACTTGGACTTTGGGGCTTTCCAGAAGACAAAATCTCTTTCTATTTCTAGGAGTCTAGATTTATGAATGCATTATTATGTATACTTATGGGTCTAAAGAAAGAAAAGAAATGTTGAACTGTAATCCTGGGAGAGCCACACTTCAAAGTACTTGCAAAAGTCTGTTCATAGCAGTTATCTTCATGAAACACTTTTAGGACACTTACAAGTTCCTTTTTTTTCATGCATTCCATCAGAATGATAAACAGCTGATGAGCTTGATTCCTGCTGTAATTGAAGGTTTTCTGGATGGTTACTAGAAGCTGGTCCCTGAGAGATTCACTTATTATCCTAAATGATAAAGGAGACACAAAACAAGACGTTGTTGGAATTAGTATGTATGTAATGAAGGTCTGCTGCTTGAGAAGCATAATTTTTCAGGCACCAGTGCAGTGATTTTATTTTAAAATAAATAAAAACACACATTTTTGCATTCAATATGGAAAGGTTGTGAAGTTTACAAAAAAATATCAGTAATCAGGAAATTTGCACCCAGCCTGGCTCTTGTGCATCTCAGCCCTTCAATATTGATTTAAAAACTGGCAAGGAATTTCAACTATCCTTTTGCCCTGGAATGGAATCTCTGTACTACAAGATGGCTCTTATTCTTTCTGTGAATACATATATACACTTCTGTTAAGTTCAGCCTTCAGAATTTCATGCACCTTACTGGACATGCATCTTTGCCTCTAAATGTTGCAAGGTCCTTCGCACGTAGTCAAAAACTCTAAAATATTTTACACTACCAGTATGTCACCTTGGTTATCTTTTACCTCTTAAACAGAGAATTTAGTTGCTAGAGTATGTGAAACCTCAAAATACACAACTGAGAAACACAAAAACCAAAGATGACCTAAGAAAAAAATAGATTGAAAACATTTCAGCAAAGATCAAAAACATTTGATCTCTCAAAGCAGTCAGAAACAGAGCCCATCTATTTTGACTGTTTTCCTAATAAAATACAAGTATTTTCAGGTAGCAGCAAACATTACCAGCAGGCATTCAAATCAGTGAGACAGCTGATCTTGCCAAGTGCAGTAAAATTCAAAGTTCGTTGTGAGAAAATTATTCTTTGTAATCTGACAGAAGGGATGCCAGAAATTTCTCGCTACAGACCTGTGTTACCAGGTGAACACATTTATCTCATCATCATTATTGGAAAGGAGAACTGGACAGTGTAACATGCGCATTGGGGAAGAGATCTCAAACAGACTGATCCTGATAAGCAACTTCAGTTTCTGTGAGCTGATAAAGAGGGATGGATGAGAAAGAAAAAAAAGAAAGTTTGATCTAATCTAAGAAAGCTTGTTCAATGCAAAGAAAGATGTTGCATCATAAATTCTGTTGGTAGGATTAAAGCTGTACTATATGTAAACCCCAAAATCCAGCATCAGAACTGCTTTCCCATTTCAAGCGCATAACATCTGCACTGCTTGAGAATAGCAGTCATTTGGTTAATATTTAATCCAATATAAGCTCCAATTTCAGCCATGGAAACAGTCTATTTCTTCAGTGAAAAGAGGCTGTGATGTACTCTAATGAAGACAACACACACTTTTCCTGATTCTGTAGTAACAGTGGGTATGGAGAAGATGCTGTTTGACTGGGAGAAGCAACGTTTGAAATAGAAAACGCACTACTCTTCTTCCACTTGGAGTATCTATCAGGAGAGATCTTATACTCTGCAGAGAAGATGAGCTTTATGGTACAAGTACAGGCTTCGTATCTTTAAACAAATTGCACTCTCCACCAACCAAAACAGCAGACAACCAACTGTAAAAATCACAGATTCCACAAAACGCTGCATTAGAAGCCATTGTTACAGGTTCATTTGGGCAGTGAAGCAGAACGCTTCAGACAAATGTTTGGCTCTGGTCATGGCAGCACCGCTCTGAAGAAATGTCAATGACACAAGAAATAGCAAAAGGAAAGAAGAAAGCCTGACATTTGTTCAGCCTGGCACGCTTGGAGCACGAATGTCATTCATACAGCACATTAGATGCAGGCAGTACGTATTCTGTAAATACATTAACTATTAAAACTCAGCTCTGGACTGAGAAAACGATTAATTCTTGGGAACCACTTGTTTCTCACTTCTAGAGCACCCAACTCAACATCAAGTATCATGCAACAAACTTTGATGGATCTTGTATGACAGTGTGCTGCACTGAGATCAAGCTTATGTCAATAGGCTGTCAAACACATTTGAAGTAGTAACAATTACTACTCATTAACACGCAGGAAAAGATCAAACAGGCAACAAAATCTGACAGCAGAATACCCCTGTTAGGAACATTCTGTCTCTGAGCTTTGTTTCAAGGAAACCAAGACGTAATCCCTCATTGTCTTCCCTGAGCAAGACACAGCATTAGTGGAAGTCTCACAGTCTTACCCTCCTTCTTCTGAATACTTGTGTGCAAATGACAGAATATCAGATGCTCGTCCACTACCATCGCAAATCACTACAGGGAGAGGAGGTTCTTCTCGTAGACACTCCAAAACAATGGAGATAACATTGGGACCACCTTCCACAATAAGCCCAACTACAGGAACACCTTGTCCCAGCCCTGAAAAAAAACAGAAGAACAGAAACAAAAAAGAAGTGTAATTGAAACTGAGTTTAAGAGGCTGATATATTATGAAGAGATTTGATTTTCTGTGTTATAGCATCACTTAAAACCAGAGCACTTAGGAAAAATTATGATTATTTCACAGCCAGTGCCAAGGAAAGATGTTTGTATACTGTTTCAAAGTCTCAGATAGAAAACAGCAAGTCTCTTTGCAGTTATGATGTGGTTTAATCCACAGTAGGTAGCTGTGCACCACACAGCTGTTGGCTTGCTTCTCTGCCACAGTGGGATGGGGAGAGAATCAGGGGAACAAAAAAGGAAAACTTGGGTGATGAAGGCAGCTTAATGCAAAAAAAAAAAAAAAAAAAAAAAAAGACCATACAAACAGTGATGCACAATACAATTGCTCACCATCAGCCAAATAGTGAATTGTTTGTAATCTCCTGCAATAGACACCATGCACAGATAAACCAGCTAAACATGATCCTACTATTACTTCATTAACTCCACTGTTACTTGGATGGCCCCCTGCTACTGTGTCTTTGATGTTTTAACTCTTCTTTGGTTACCTACAGGCAGTCTTCAGTAAGATGACATATGCCTATGCTTTCTCCTAAGATAGAAGTATGAATTTGGACTCTATCATGAGGCTGAGATGGCTGGCCGATGGAAGAGACGACAGCTGAGCATCCCTTTGCTGTCCCTGCCTCACTGTGATCTCCAGGCATAGGATGACAAAGGGAAGCCCACAGGTCACACAGTCTCAGTAGTCTCAGTCACAAGATCACGTGGGGAAATGAAGGACAAAACATTATCTGAAGGCTGACTAATCCCCCCATTATAAGCATTTAAATTCAGTTCTTAATCTGTAAAATGACCAGCATTTCATAAGTAAGATGCACTTTTTTTGTACAGTTGATTTCATATTTTTATTCCTCTCTGAAGAATGGGAACACCATGGATAGTAACAGCAGAAGCTTCCTGACATCCTCCTGTCAGTATACCCCAGCTCTGACAAGGAGAAGCCACATAGCATTGGCTGGCCTCTGTGTCCATGAAATCCGTAGTGACTACTGCTGAAATTTCCAGAAGAGGTGCTTGCGTTTGAAATTGTTAAAAAGAAACAGAACAATTCCCTGTATGTTTTTACTAGTAAATGTACTGCAAAACTTTACAGAATTCAAATATCCTACATGTATTCCCAACTTTGTTCCTCCTGTGAAAAATCTCTTACTTAAATCAGAACCAATATCCCCAGCCCGAAGTGGTATTAAAAGAAGTAACACAAAACATATTGCCTCTGGGCCCTGGCTTCCTTATCTTCCAAGCCAGTGCTCTCTTTAATAATGTTACAACTCTTCCAGCACTTCTGCAGAAGACAAAGATGTTAAAAGCATAGCCATGTTAGCCATCTCAAATGTCTGTCTGGGGGGAACAGTGTGTGATACTGTCTCCATGCTCAAAGACAAGAGGCATAGTTTTGGTGAGGTAACTTACTTAAGCTAATTGGAGGTTAAAAGCAGTATTTGCAGACTTTCCAGAACACTTGGATATCTTTTGGTAGATCCCTACATGTATCTTTAGTCTTACCCAGTACTCTACTTCATTTATCTGCTCTGTGGTAAAGAGCATTTAAACCCTATTAGAGAGTTCTGTGCGGCACAACACAATTAGCATCCTGAATGCTTTATTTTTCTTACTTTTATGGGCCTATACAGCTTCTGAAGGCATCTGTCATAAATCAGAAAGTCCGCTGGTAGAACTGATGTCTATTTTCCTGCAGCTTTTAATTCAAGCATGTAATCTAAGACTAATACATTTTTCTTTATCATTTCTGATTTTTTTAACTTGCTGGAAAGCCACCATTACTAGCATTTCTTATTTATTTCATGTCTAAATTTTTTTACTGAAAAATGTCATTTAAAACACATTTTTCTTAAATAATGCTGAAAACAAATCTAGAAAATTGTTTTAGAGAGGATGGTAACTGACATAAATTTAAAAAAATGCATGAAACTCCAAGTATAAAAAGACCAATGTGAAATTATATCAATAATTGCTTCATTAAAAGTAAAAATGCTGAGCTATGTCTGGAAGATCACAGAATTTTATGTGCAATATTTCAAAGGAAACCAATCCATATAAAAGAGAAAAACACAACCTTTTGTAATAACACCTGGAATCAGAAGCCACAGAGATACAGAGCATTCCCGTAAACAGGATGTGCAGAAAATCACCTCATTCTGTGTGTTTACTGATGCTTAAGAATTCTTTCTAGAAATGCATAAATATTTTACATTTTCCTTTCTTTAAATTCTTACCACTTTGAACCTTCATCTCACTATTACTTTTCAATTTTTTATCCTCCTCTTATATAATCCTTACTCTTCTGGGTTTCCTACGTTAGATGTGGGCTCTTCCATCACTATTCAGACAGCATATGTCTGTCTTAGTCTCACAGTCCTGATTGAATTCCTGCTAGAAAGAGCAGGAAACAATTTCAATACCATAAAGTATTTCTATCCTCTCTACCTTCCCTTACCTTAATGTGCTAAGTTTACAATTTGCCCCACTGTTACTGTTACTTACGTGTATTAATTTTCTGGAGGGAAATGTGTTTTTCCAACTGACGTCGTAACTTTACTTCAGCTCCATATTTACCTAGAGTACCATTGTCTGCCAGAATGAAGTGGGTATGGGAACTGTTGAGCACAGAAAGCTTGCTTAGAGGGTTTGACATTGTTTGGTAAACACGTGTTACCTGTCAAAAGATTAGGTGCACCTGGATTAGAACTATGAAATAAATGTGAAAATCCTCCACAGTGTTCAACAAAAGCACACACCTTCTGAGGAAACAAATCAACCAGATGTTTATAACTGAAAACGTAGGAGAATTAGAAAAATGTTTGTCTTTACACTCGAAACTTGAACTCTTCACAGCAGTGTTTGCATTGGAGGATAACAGTCATGTTTGTACATTCGACATTTTTTCCTACCTTTCCTATCATTGATGTACCCTCCTTGATCACACCCTTTCTTACTCTCACTGCCTCAGGAATTACATTCCTGCTTGGAGTCACCAGTAATATTCTACTGCTGAGTACCCTCCTAGAATAAATGCAAGTCTTGTACATATAAAAGCACTTAAATGATTCATAAAGCACTCACGGTAGACACATTGACAATAGAACCTAAAATGAACTTTCACCAGAGAGAACTTTAACACTGAAAGTAATGGAAACTTCACTATCTCTGGGTATACTTTGTAGTCATATATATAATACTGTCAAATATATTTAAACAACAGCTTTTCTTTAAGAATTTTTCTAATTTCATCAGTGCTTTAGAAACAGTGAAAATTAATAGAATCAGAGAATCTTAGAACTACTCAGGTTGGAAGGAACCTCAAAGATCATCAAGTCCAACCGCAGCCTAACCATAGTACCCTAACTCTAACAACCCTCTGCTAAATCATGTCCCTGAGCACCACTCCAAATAGATGAGCTATCTATTTCACTACTCAGCTGACATTGCTAATTACATGTTAATTTCCTTAAAGACTTACATCTTTTCCTATCAGATCTTCCTTGTTTTCTACAATGCCCCATGGTGCAATTCCTATGGCACAGATTCGTCCTCTGGATTTTGAAGAATGGTCTTTCAAGGCATCTCCCACGTGACGAATGACACCTACAGATAAATTTCATTGAATTAAATCTTGTCCCTCTTGAGAGAGATCACCAAATACTGAATTTTTTCTCTTCTCACTGAGATCCCCATTTTTCTCAGCTGCGTTCACTACCTAAACTGGTACCTATTTATAATAGAACATGCAATGCAGACAAACCCATGCTTGTATTTTGCAGTTGCTGTATGTAAACCTCAGTGGTTCTTTCTTTCATATCCTTATCCTGAATTCACTCATGTCTTTGAAAGACTTACCCAGTTACTTAACTTGCCACAGCATTCTTTGAAGATCAATTGTTCAATCAATATTAACATAAAATTAATTAAAAAAAATAGCATCTGAAAAAAACCCCAACAGTGAGAGGCTAATCAAGCACTGAAAAAATTTAGCATATCTACTTGTAGATTCCTTGCCACTAAAATCAAAGACAATAACCTTTTCCAGAGGAAACACTGAGTAATGCAAATCAACACTGATGCAGGAATATTTTACTGTCTGGGCTGGGTAGACTAACACAAATCATTACAGTTCTATTTTTTTTAGTCTAGTGGCTAATAACTCACTCATGAAGACTTAAATCTTATGCCTTTGGGAAAGACTAGTAACTGAAAAACAGTGAATTCTCAAGTAAACTAAAAGTGCTGGTAATTGTTTACCTGTACTAACACCTCCAGTGAAAATCCAGGCTCCGGTGGTCATGGCAGCCTTTATCAGACCTTTTCCAAATACTTGTTTCAGTTTTGGCTGCATTTCAAAGTTCTGGAGGCCTCCATGGACAGAGATTAAGAGTTTGGGCAATTCTAGTTGCCAGTCTTTCACCATGAGATGCAGCAGAGAATCTGGTTTGGTGTCATACGACACACGGATATACTGAAAAGATCAATATATAGTATTATCTCTCTGTATACCTATTCTGTAAATTGTCCATTGACTAAGCACAGAATGATTATATTAAGCCCCCCCCCATCTTGAAATAAGAATTTTACAAATGTTAAGCAACAGGTTAATTTTATCAGCTGTTTATATTTAGTAGAAATAGGCAGGTTGAAATGCTTTGCTATTAGTAATTTACTGGTAACAAGATGAATTTAAAAGAACTGCTTTCTTCTCCCTCCCTTCAAAACTGACTACGAGCAAGCTCTTATAGCAAACCTACACTGTTGGAAGCTAGCTGCTCTAAATGACTAGAAGTTGTTTTTTTATCATTCCTAAAATCTTGGTTTGACCGCCAGAAACACAACGATCGTTATGAGAAATAAGAGGCCTATGTTACGTTTATCCCATTCACTGGGGATATATGTCTTCCATGTCTGAAAGAACAGTTTTCATTACTCACAGCTTAATTCTGCCCTTGTGATATCTTTTCGAATTTCTGCTCTATGAAACAAAACTACGGAACAAACTAGTGCTTATTTCTGCTTTAAAAACAAACCAATCAGCACTAACAAAAATTAAGCCCTCCTATATATTTTAGACGAGTATTTGCAGTGAGTTTTTTCAACTGGCAGTCTTAGCAGAGAGATATGGAAGAAAATATAAAGAATAACAAATCCAGGTCTGGATCTGAGTGGCAAGAAAGAAAGAGATTATTTTGTGGAAACTTGAATGTTGTTACTTCCACTGCTCAGAAAATTTTAAGGTCTATTTTCTACCTCCAAGAGGCTTCTGCCTTTCAGGAAAGCTAGATTCATTTCTACTTTTATTAGACATGAAACCTTAAAAAAATGTATATCCAGCCTGGGTTATTTGGCCTACAATCTAACAAGCCTAGTACAGACAGAATCTTGGGCATTACATGCCTTCCCAGATGATATTTACTAACAGTAACTTTAGTAAAGGTGTTTCCTCAAGACATGTTACGGTGCTTTCTATGTTGGTACTTATTTTTTACTTCTCACTTCTCTCTTGCTTACTCTTTTTCACCATCCTGTCCACATCTTTCTTAAGAATTGAATTCCTTTGGTTTCAACAAACTATGTAGTGTGCAAACTGAAATATTCACATGTTTCTTTAAGCTAGCATATGAAATGAGTATCATAGAGTGGGCTATGGCCTTACCATGGCCTTATTTGAATGTCCTCCTCCCTGGAATTCAAGGTTTCCATAAGCATCAGTTGGGTACGTTTGGGTGTGTTTGCTGACGGACCACTTCTCTGGCTGAGCTTCCACTTGCTTTGTTTCCTCTCCATTTTTGTTAGTTGTTGTACTTGGAGGAGGTGGAATATGCTGGTTAATGAGCTGGCCACAGCAGCACCTGAAAGTTAAAATGTTAAGTAAATTTGAACAGGGTATCTTCAGAATCATTTTGTGATTAAAAAAATAATAATAAAATCATAAATTTGATATTCAGCTGACCATGCCTGGCTCCAAATGGATCACAGAAACATCTCTAGGTCGTATCTGCCACATTTACCTACACACAAATGCCAGAATTACTAGCCCACAAGTGTTTCTTTACAGGCAAGGACCGTATGTTTCACTTCACTTCTGTAAGAATCAGGATGGAATTTCTATGCTAAAAGACAGAAGATGAAGAGCAAAGAACAGGAGCAGTGACAATCTGTTTCGTACTCAGCAGGGACAGCAAGCATGGAACAAAGAGTTACACTGTCCAAACAGCTTGGACTATAATTTAGATAGCCCACGCAGCAGCACTTAACGTTTCAACTAAGAAATCCATTCCTCCTTGCATAGTACTTTTATCAGTAATGCTGTACATCCCAAAATGTGAAGAACAGTATCATTTACATCACAACACACAATAGTGCATCCTTGTTTTCAAAATTCACTATGAAATTATGCTCTCATTCCAATACTAAGAACAGCTCACTGTCCCTCCTGTGCAACTTTATCATCTCTGTGTGCGACATCCCATAGCTCTGTACAGACTAGGGTGAAATCACGCCTTGCACTTTTACTGTCTATCAATCTCACCTTAAGGGCAATAAGTAAATTTGGTCCCACTTTCACCTGTCTAAACACAAATATAGTCCAGTTTCTTCGTTATTAACTTTTTTGTCAACTAAGGCAAAAATGTCAAATGTTACCTGCTAATATCTTTGTTGTTGGCAATTACATAAATGCATTCTCTCTTTGAAAAGGTCTTCTCTATCCAAGCCTTCTGACCCTTGAGGGAAAAAAAAAAAAAAAAAAAAA
>PPHD01013000.1:0-17634 GCA_002909625.1 Bambusicola thoracicus | reverse complement strand
AACAAGTCCGAGAGCCCCTGGAGAGCAATAATCAGCTGAGGTGTGGCAAGGGACAAGGCCACACACCAATATGGTTTCTAGTAGCCAAGCCATTTAATAACTGCACACAGCCGTTTATATAGAGCGGTACAAATAACATGCTAAGTATAACAAGGCGCGGTTCTCATAACTTGCAGTTGCTTGCAGCTTGTCTCAAGGCACCTGGCACAGCGGTCTCTATCGCAGCTCCGCATTCTTTTCGCCTAGTCCCATTGTTGTTCTGTGTGAGAAAGTGATCCATAGTAGCTGTTTTGCTCGCACTGACCCAGGGGGAGATAAACATGGCCTCCCTGGATCAGCCGTCCATCTACATGCGGTGAATCATTCAAGATGTTTTTCTACTGTCTTCAGCTTGTTGTGTTTGCTACAGAGTCCTTGACTCATATCTACAACACCAGCTTTTAGTTTAAATACAGTGGTATTTACTACATTACTGCTTACAGATATAGGACCATTCGATTCTTTTAAAGTAGACTGCAACTTCAGTATTTTGATAATGAAGCCGTATTTCTCATTAGGATTCCTTTAACATGTCCAAAATATTTGGAACAGCCTTTCAAGGAGCTGTAAAGCTAGTGGATGTTTAAAAAGGAGTGGTTACATTTCCTTTTTTCAGAGCAGTCATACTTTGTCAATTGAAAAAGCATGTTCTAAAGCATTAAACTAGAACAATAAATGTTTCCTGACCAAAAAATAATACAAATTAAAAAAAAAAGCTCCTGCCTCAAACAAATATTCTGAATGAAAAAAAAAAAAAAAAAAAAAAAAAAAAGAACAGGAAGAAAAATCATAAAAACACTTTAGACAAGAAGGTTTACAGTATATTCCATGTTCTTTATTCCGCTTCATTAAAACTCAAAAATCCAGTGCTCTCCATTGGATTCCTCTTTTCATGTATATTACATGCCTACACGCCTCACATCTGTTTATTTCATTGCTGAAGTAGCTTCTGTAAAATAGTGATTAGGGATAAGTCACATTGATATAGAAATAGTGAACTTCTGATTTTGACCATCATAGCTTTAAAGATGTTAATTTTCATGATAGATCTGGCTATTATTTTTGTCCTTCATCACTGACTAACAAATGACTGCAGTATGAGTACAAAAATCTCAGTATTCACTGGTTTAATTACATTATAGTAGCAACTTATTATATAGTTAGGTATACATTTTTAAGATAAACCCTAACCTAAGGGTAGCTACCTCATGTTGTAGTCTTAGTTCTTCATTTTTCTTCCAGATATTTAAAGAAATACTGAAAATCCTGCTGTCTATAGACTGATTTGATGGAGAGCGTTTGACTGGTTCTGGAGTGTCAACGGTTTATGGGCTGGTCTGGCCCGGTTCCATGACTACTGGGGTGGATGGATTCTGCAGAATCCGTGCCTCAGGGAAGGGAAACTCAGGGGACCCCACAATAATTAAAAACAGTGGCAACGATCTGAGGAGGAACAAACTAATTTACTAAATATGCAAGATAACGCACTATAATACAATATAAATCAAAATAATTGAGAGAAAGATTGTCCGAGAGCCAAAAGGTCTTACACTACAATGAAGCCTTGTGAGCGATCGGGATCTGGCAGCAATCACAAGACAAGCAGGGGTGAAAAAGGGACAAGTCAGATGACCTGCGTCCTTATATCTGCTCCACTGAGCAGGAATGATAACAATACCCGAAAAGGCCCCTGGGGACTTGAAGAGGCTCTCGGGGAATGTAGTTCTCCTTTTCTTCAGGTACCCAGAACTAAAGCTCTGCTCCCAGTACACTGCATGATGTTGTGATGTGGAATACTGATAACCAAAAATCATAAAACCATGACATGGAGGTATGTTCTGATGAAGTAAGAAATCAGATAGAAGATGAAAATTACCTTGAAGGACACTGAAAGTGGAGTTATCAGATGAAATAACAGCATGTCTTCCTGCTTGTTATAGTGGTATAAATCGATTATTTCAGTGCAAGTGAGGGAAGTAATACTTTCTTTGTGTTAGAAGCTAAATTATGTTCAATTATGAAACATGAGAACAGAAGTACAAAAAGTCAGCTGCACCTATGCAAAAGAGCCAACAGTGGAAGCCTTATTCACTACATTTCCTTTTACACAATGCTAATGAACTGGAACTTTATATGTTTGACAATTATTTTTCTCATGCCAATGCTCTTTAAAAACTGAAATTATGAGCATGGCACCTATTTCCAAACCATGGCACTAGTACACCTTAAATTGTTACTTTTGTTTCCTTTAGCACTTCCTTTTCTGGTCTCCTGCCTGAATTTCATACCCCTTGAGCATTACCATTTTCTTCTTTCATGTTGTGTGTCTGACCTCACATGCTACAGCTGACAGTAATAAGACTTGTTTAGACTTGTTGTGTCCTTATTTAAATCACAATATTTCAGCTTAGTTTCCATCTCTGTGAATGTTAAGGCAAAAGAAAGAGTGACCTTACGGTCCTTTGACAATGACAGGGTATAAGAGATCTTGTGTCCAAGGGGCCCAGATTCCAAGCACTGATTTTGCCATTGCCCTGGTGACATCTGTAATTGCACCTAGTTTGAGCCCTTTGCTGAGGGACTGTGACAACCTGTGAAACTGATAATGAGAGCAGGGGAATGCAGCAGTTAGGATGCTGGATATTTGTCATTACACGTGTTAAAGGAATGTTTGGAATTTTGGATTTTACTTCTTGGTGTTTTGATTTGTAGCTACTGCTGATAAGGTTCAGGTTTCCCTCTTTTGTAACTGTAGCTAGAAGTATTTTAAACTAAGATGATGGCTACAGTTATATTTTGGGGGGGGGGAGGGGGGGGTGAAACTAACAAAACCAGAAACATCTAGACTTTTTTGCTGTCCTCCTTCTTTATTTTGCTCTATATATTCATACCTAGGTCTGTCTGAGGAAAATCAGTACATTTCTAATCCTCACCCCTTCTTCAGCACGTAAGAGATTTTAATTTAGGAAAGTGCTGTCTATCTTCAGGACAACTGGACACTGCCAAGGCTGGAAGGCCCTTCGGACTGTAAGCGTGGGGTATCCCCAGGTGGACCAGACAGAGCCGGGCACACAGGGCCTGTCTCTGCACCCCACCAGGAGTAGTGCTCTGGGTGTACCAGGGAAGCCCCGTTCCACACACCAGGCAGCTTTCTGAGGCTGGAGCTGGGCTCAGAGCCACAGGCAGGAGGGATCAGGCCTCAGCAGGCTGCAGCGAAGACAGGAGCAGCCCCAGGGCTGGGGATTGGACCTGATGGCAGCCAGGAGCATGCACTCAGGGCTGTGTATATGGTTTAAGGACGTACATGTGCATGTATGATTCACTTAACTACCATGTATATATGAATGTATATAAATGTATCTAAATAGGTGTATATGCACATGTGTTAGAGCTTAATTTCATTGCACAAGGAGGCTTGGTGTCTCTATGCTGATTCCCCTTTCATAAGGCATTAAGTACAGTGCTGAACTGAAGGCCAAGATTAGAGCTCTTCTTTAGGTACAAGACAGAAAAGACACTTTCTTAAAATTGTGGTAGATGTTATAAGGTGGGAAATTGATTTTCTAATTAATTTTAATTTAATCATAAGTAGGTAGTGATTTTATCTTAATGTTCTCAGTATCCTAAATTTGCTCTTTATACTTTAGGCATAATGTATGAGTTTTTTTTAATTATTATTTTTATTTTTTTATTTTGTGTGTAATACTTTTTGTTAAATCTTTCCAAAATATCTGGCATGGTTACTTAGAAGTAGGATGAGAGGTAATGGCCTCAAGTTGCTGCAGAAGAGGCTCAGGTTGGATATTAGGAAAAATTAATGATTCTATAATTTTATGAGATGGCTGTTACAACATTCTGCCACAATCCATTGTTTTTCTGTATTACAACATATTAGAAGAGCTATTCACTGCCAGACTGGTATTCTTTTCTGAGCTACCCCTTTCTCCTCATCTGTTGTGTCTTGAGATTTTTTGCAGTACCTCCACTTCTCTGATGCACTGAGGCTGGGAGAAGAAATGTTATAATTTTTGCAGGAATCATGTAATCTCACTCAATTTTCCTCAGTATTTGCATGCCAGAATTGTTGGATGTCTGGCCATTAAATATTAATCTGATTTTCTTTTATACTAAAGACTTCCACATTTTTTATTTTTTAATTTTTTTGTATCTTTCAAAATGATATTCAGGAATCTTTTCCACTAATATGGTGTTCCTGTACTCTGGTCTTCTCTAGATTTAGCTTTGCAAATTTGTCATTGTTTTGTTTCAGGATGCTAGTACACTACTTAAGTGATGGACATCTCAGTGAACTAAAGTCAGGATTTATTTTTTTCTTTAATTCTCTCATATCCCCTCTGTGTTATACTATTTTTTATGTAGTTACATAGGACATACATTGATGTAAATGCTACTAGTGATTTTGGAAACAGGAAGTAGCAATTGAACAGATTTCTATACCTTAATGTAGGATTTCTATAGCATCAGTCATGAATATTAATAAATGCAAGCGCACATTTTCACTTCAAATGTAACTGTACTAAATTATTTTGCAAGGGTATTTTCTTTCAGCACTCTCACAAAGTTAAGGCAGCTATTTCTTGTATTTATTTATTTATTTACTAATAATTATCAATTGCTTTCAATTTCAGAATACTCTTCAGGCATAACATTTGTTATTTTTTACTAGAATGTTGAAGACCTAATTCTTGAAGACCTCAATATTCAGACCAGGTCTTAGTAAATTGTTATAACAAAAGAGGTGGTTGTTCTTCCTTTGAAAGGCTGACAATTTGAAAAAAATGGTGCAATACAGAATAACAGTATTTGGTTCATGGAAGATATAATAATCACATTTTTTTTCCTTGTTTTATTTATTAGAATGCTTTAGTTCTCTTTTCATTTTGAGTACATTAGATAAAGACCAGCAATCATTTTCAAGAGCTAAATATTTATAAAGAGCATGAGGCTTTTTGCAATCTCAACAAATCTTGAATAAATTTCCTATAACGCAAAAAATGTTCCCTCCAGATGCTTTCAGATTATAGTAAACAAAATGTATTAGCTTAAAAAATGCAGGTTTCATTTCCTCTCTTGTTTGTATAAATGATTGGGTTGTTCATATTAAGCTCATAGTATGCTGTCTTATATAAAGAAAATTTTCCTGCTTTTATGAAAAACTCAGATCAGTTATGATCCAGATGAAGAATTATTTTTAAAAAGCTTTTGGGTTTGTTTTATTTTCTTTTTAAGAAGATATGGATGTCTTTGAAAGAAAGCGATATATATGCTTTTTAGGGCTTCCTTTACCCCTGCTGCTTCCAGGGATCATAATCAAGACACGATAATCCTCCATTTGGCATCCTAATAGTTTCCATTACAACTGACTGACAGAGCTTTAGAGAGTGATGAAATACTACTAAAATGAGGATCAAATTGTTTTCTCATTCTGAAAAAAAAAAAAAAAAAGTGCAAGAGAGGAACTAATCTTGAAAATTTTATGGTACTGTGCACTTGGGAAGGATAAGCTTCTAATATTTTCATATTTTCCATGGGGAAAGGCTTGTAAAAATGAGATCAGCATGTAACCCTTTGAAAAGCTGACAGTGGACAATGTAAGTAGATATTTGTTTTTCTCCTACTGTCCTAGATGTCTTAAAATTGTACCCATAAAGATAATGAAAAAAAGATGATGAAAATGAATGCTTTAATTTTAGTTATTTTCGACATGAAAAATTCTTGCTGTTGTCCTGTACTGAACTAAGCACACAGGTCAGAGAAGACATGAAACGCAAGTCAGGGATTAATTTTTGGGCATAGTTCATTTAACAATTCTCTTCATGATTCAGTGGAAAGTTTTTTGCCTGTGTCCATCTCTGCTCTTTAAACTCTGTCCATGCTGAGCCAGAAAATAGCACTCCTCTGGTGCTGCGAAGTCTTCCCTGTTCAAGTGGAGGAATATATTTTTTTAATTTCCCCCTCTCTCAACAGATTTCTGAGTAATTTAGCCATTTCCAGCTAAACAAAGTTTTCCTGCTTGTTGTTGAGCAGGATTTTTAGCCTGAGGTCATAAGGAGTTTGCTTTAGAGATTTTGAGCTTAGTTAATTTCAGTCCTAGATTCAACAAAATCCAGTTTTCAACTACAAACTAATTTTAGAGTTAAAGTGACTTTTTTTCTGTCCCACCAATTCTTATTACTATATATGTATGTATATATATAATTAATGTATTTTGTTCTGTTTAATACTTCCTTCCTAGATATGGGCCTTGAAGCTGGTACTACAAAACGAAACAGCAGTATAAATGAATACTTAAAGAAAATGTGTACACTGATGAAAATCTCCAGCCAAAAAAATTAAATGTAATTTCACATACTTGAGTTTTACATCCAGAACAAATCATGTATATTTATACCATATGTATATTTATTTCCCTTAACAGTGAGTAAATCAATTTCAAAGTGGGATTCTGTTGACTATAAAGATGATTGAATTCAATTTCTGGAGAACTTCAACAAGTAAAAAATGTAAGAGTTCAAACTGAGAAAATATTTTGCTTGCAATTCTACTGCATTCCCTTCAACAAACTGCAGTAACAAATTTGCTTTGAACATCATTTTACTACACTGTGTTTAATAGTAAAAGATCCTCACTTATTTTAGTCTTTAATTCTCTTTTTTTGTGGAAAGTCTGAAAAGTAAATTAAAAGTAAGTCTTGGTAAAGAAGGAATGTTACAAACCACAGAGTGAGAAAGTGCTTTGTCCAGTGTTAGGAGGAATCAAATTAATGAACTATTGCCTTAGTGGAGGTTGGAGCGCAAAGAGAAGCCTTGGCTAAACATGTTCTTAACTAATAGCTTGAACAGAAATAGGTGGTCTATCAGAAAGAAGTTTGTAAACATGAAATCCAGTAGAGTCTTGAACAACTCAGAGAGATACTGGGAATAACATTTTCCTCATCTAACTTCAGAGGGTATAGTCATTATTTCATTTCTACTAGTTTTTTGGAAAATTCATGAAGATCAATAAATTAAATATTGTTCCTTTTTGCCTCTGACAGAAATTTATGAATCCTCTATTCTTTTCTTCCTCTTCTCTTGCCCATTAGAACATCCCAGATTATATGGTTGGGGCCTATAATGGCCCAGTATTGTTCATTATGCTGCTTAAATATGCATAGCTACATATTAATTCATCTCGTACATAAGGCTTTAAATAACAAGATTTTTCTCAGTTTTTTATGCACTTTCAGTTATTGTATTATTAATAGAAAATCATGCCATTAAGTTAACACAACTTAAAGTAAAGCAAAGACTAATTTTGACAACAATATTTTGGCCCCAGGGTATAATGACATGAATATTGTTGGGTAAAAATAGTGCCAGCCCCTTGCAGTGTAAGTGCAGTTATTTTCCTTTGAAGGTTGAATATGCTTTGCAAGTCTTTCATTGGTTCTTATATCACTTCTGTCACTGCATCTGCAAAAGCCTACAAAAGTTTTTCAGTGCAGTTGCCAAACTTCTGCGCTTTTGTGGTAGAAAAGGTCCTAAACACACCTCTGTCTCCAGCAATACTTTTCTGTCCCTCAAGATGAGTAGATGCTTCAGAGTACTCCTCTTAATTTTACACTGATATATGTTATCATATGTATGTCATTTCAAGGATGAGCGATCTTGCTTCTGGTATAGTTTGGTAATGCATAACATAATTTTGCGTGAACACTTCTTAATTGCTTATGGAAAATACCTGTGTTGTTGAACCAGTTTGGAGAGAAATCTCTCAAAAGGGACCAAAAGAGGAGTGGGCTGTCTAATATTTAAAATATGGCATGCAAATATGGTTTTACTGTTTCCCAAGAAAAATGAGTCAAACAGAATTTAGTTACTACACTTCAGTCGCATTTTCCTGTTAGCAGGAAGAGAATGCAGCACTACATTATCATGATTTTTGAAGTTGAATAGATATGTGTCAAAATAGCTGCTGTTTAACCACTGACTGTATTGCAAATGGATTTTCACTTCATACTGAATAAATGAGAATTTTCAACTATTTTTGTGGATTTTGTCCTACTATCAGCTGATGCATTCCTTTATAGCAAGACAGGCGCGTGCTAATGTGACTTCTAGTATACAGTTACAGATAAACACATCTGGCAGTGATAATGCTTTACAAAACTATGTATAACAATGTAGATATTAGAAGAGTACATAACCTGATTTCTGTGGCTCTTGAGGGTATATAACTTTATTTTAGGTATAATACTATGAATTGTTTAAAGTGCAGATATCTCATTGTCAAGACACATGCAAGTACCTTCACAAACACATCAGCCTTGGAAAAAGATCATTAACCTCTGTTTATCATAGCTTTATACATTCTACTGTCATGGTTTTATGATTTTTGGTTATTGATATTTCACATCATAACATCATGTAGTGCACTGGGAGTTAAAAAGTTAATGCTCCAGTTCCAGGCACCTGTACAGAAGAGAAGAACTACATATCCCAGAGGATTTAGCGTTCTGAGAGGAGATAAAGCCCCTGGCAAGGTCATGAGACCTTCCCTTTTTGTGCTCTCCTTCCTGCTGCTCAACCCAACTGTGCATATCACCTGAGCACTATGGTGAGGTCTGTTCACCTTTCAGACACTCTCTCTCATTATATTTGATTTATTAACTTCAGTTCTAATTATATGGTGTTATAGTGTGTTATCTTGCATTCCAGTATCTTATTTAATAAATTAGTTTGTTTCTCCTCAGATCATTGCCACTGTTTTTAATTATTTGGGGTCCCTTGTTTCCCCTTTCCAGAAGCACAGATTCATGAATCCCTCTGCCCTGCTAGTCATGGAATTGGGCCGATCCAGCCCATAAACCGTTGAAAGTTATAGCCACATAATCACAGTAATAACAGCAAGCAAAGCCTTTTTAGAGTGTGGGAAGGAGTGATTTCATATTTTTGTGCAAAACTGTATGTTTTACTTATTTTCAGCATAGCTTCAGCAAGCATCTTCAGTTAATGCTCTGGAGACACCATAAAGAAACAGAGTAAATGTAAACACAGGTTTTGATGGTACAATGTTTGACAAGTTTTATTCTCACTGAAAATACTACTTTTTTAATAGTATTTTTACCTTTTGCTTCCAATAAATGTTTTCTGCCGTTCTTCCTGGCAGTCCAGAAGTCAAGAATACCATACTCTGTGAGCTTTTAGTATCTCAAATTGGTCATTAGAACAGAATGAGATTTAAATTCTAAATTACTGGGTTTTTTTTTCTATGACTTAATGAACAGAAATACCTGATCTCAAAGAGTTGAAAGGATAACTGTTATTCATAATCAATTATGACTTTTTCATTTAAATACCATAGAAGGTCTTGAGTTGAAAGAGATCTGAAATATATTAATCCAACCCCTTTGCTGCAAGCAGGTTGGTCACACAGTAATTTAGGCACTAAATGAGGTTGCCTGAGGCCCCCATCCAATCTGGCAGTGAACAACTCCAGAGATGGTTCTCTGGACAGACTGTGCCAGTGCCTCACCATCTTCTGAACAAAAAAATTTCTTAGCATCTAATTTAAATCTCCTTTCTTTTAGTTTAAAACCATTCCCCTTTGTCTTTTCACTATCAAGTTATTACAAAGTCAGTCTCCCTCCTGTTTATAAGCCTTCCTTGAGTAGTGGGGTTAGGTTGAGGTTGGCCTTGATAATCTTGAAGGTCTTGTTCTATCTGAGCAATTCTGATTCTATGATTCTAATAAAAGGCTGCAATTAGGTGTTCCCAGAGCCTCTTCTTCACCAAGTTGAACAAGTTCTGCTGCTTCAGACTCTCTTCACTAGAAGAGAAGTAACAAAATGGAAATTTTGAGGTTTAAAAATAAAATTAAAATACAACACCAAAGCTAAATAAATAAATAAATAAACAAAATCAGGAAAATAATACTGAAGTATATCACCTTTTGTATTTATTTTCAGGAATTCTATGTATTGACATATTTATTTTAAAATGAAAGACTGTTGAAGAAAGAAACTGGTAGAAACAAAATAATCTTAATGAGTGCATTTAATTCATAGATTTATATTCTTGGAACTAAGTAGTGTCTTTGACATCAATGTTGCATTGATTATTTGAGCACACTATTCAACATGGTATCAGTCACAGTAAGCTAGGTCTACTGAGTAAGTGAAAAACAGTGGAGTTGTTGAGAGGAATCTTGACCAAAAACATATTAATCAGTTATGAAGAAAAATGTATTTGCATGTTTTAAGTGGTTGCTTTGATTGATGAGCTAAGGTGATGATTATCATTGCAATGAATATCATTGCTATATTAATATATATCAATTATATTATGCTGTATTATACTATTATATTAGCAAATATTCATACTTTTTGTCCTGAAATCTTGATTCTTATTATTTTCTTTGTAGTATTTCACATGAAAAGTGACTCGGGCAAATCCCACAGGCAAGAAATTAAAAACTGAGTAGACTTGTAATTTATTGCTTAGATGATTGCATTCATACTGCTAAAATTTCAGCATATTGCTCTGCAAAGTGCTATTTTCATTCAAATAGCATATACTAAAAATTAGAGGTAAAAACTAGCAAAAGGATAAGGACATACATATATATATATATGTATATTTTGTGAATTCCAAGAAACATCTTCTTTTTTAAGAAAATGTAAAGGGAAAGTACTATCATTTTGAACTTTGCTTATTTTTATTTTATTTGTCATTAATTTCTCTCTAGATGATGGTTTAATTTAGAAAAGCATAGCATTGTGCAGCAGAGTGGATGTTAAGAGATTTTGTTGGGGATTCATCCTGAGTCAGTTCACTTTACTATCAGCAAGAGACTGTATCTTTGTTATCAGAATTAATCTTCTAAAATTTCATTGAACCATAACCTTATGATTCTTAATCCATTTGGTTAAAAGGCAGTACAGTTTTTAGAGGAAGTTGAGAAGGCCAATACTTTCATTGCTTAATTCACACATTATTCTACTAATGAGCTGATTATGCATTTTGTCTGGCTAGCTGTAACCAACAGTTTGAAGCATTTCCATATGATGTGGGTTGTCATTTCAAGTACTATTCTGCATAAATACTCGTGTATACAAATGAGCCTCTGGAAATTGTAGAAGAAAGATTTACTGAACTTACTAAAGTTTGTGGCTGTTAGGTACTGGAATTTAAAATCTATTAAATCTTATGCTTTATGACTTTTTTTTTTTTTAATGATGATGGTGTGATAGGTGTTTTGATTGTTTTTGTTTGTTTGTTTGTTTGTTTTAAGTATAGAAGATAAAATTGACCATACACACTTTAAAATGGATTGCCAAATAAAAAAAATAATTAATCAGTGTTGGAATTTTATTTAATTTTTATTTGCTTTGAGATGTTTTGATCCAAAGACTGATACTGCAGAAACTCTCCTGTTTTATGTAGGAAGCTAAAAAATCTTTAGTCATTAAAAGTTACTTCCAGTACCCTAGTCATCTAAGAATTGTTCTTGCCTAGCTTTTGTGATCCACAAAAGGGCAAATAAATTTTAGTATCTTTTTATCTTAATAACAGCATTTTATTTCATAGCGCATTTTGATCACTTCAATTTTGCCATTAAGTGTTCAATTTTATGGCAAAAATGCCACACCTTGATGTGAGATCTTAGTGTTCTCTTTTGCTGAAGAGTATTATGAGACACAGGAAATCTTTCTCTCAATAGGGAAATTTTGGTGTTGAAATTCTCTAAGGAGATGCATTCATTCAAATTTTACTGATTGTAAAGGAGTTCTTCAGTTGTCTGTATTACAAAACATATACTTACGAAATGATGATAATAAGAACATAATGTTTCATAAGATATCCAGAATAAACTTATCCAGCTTTGTTTGATAATATTTTTACCCGGAATTATTGTAGTTTATAGAGTAAGCAATTTGGACATTTGATCAGAGCAGTCAAAAACTTTGTGCTGTGACATATTTTTGTTTTAGATATGATAGTGAGCCAACTGAGTCATGCTGACAGCAATAACTCTAAGTTCAGTGCAAATATAACACATTCTCTGTACTGTATAGGAGAGTGAGTAAAATATTTTTTGTTCTATGCCTGTGCATTTTTTTCTTTTTTTTTTTTTTCCAGTGATGTATCTTAGAAGAGGAGGTGTGATGATCATTCCTCTTCTAGAGAAGTAGTAGATTTCCACTTACTCCAAACCAAGGCATTAGATTCTTTTCATATGACTGTCACACATTTAAAAATATTTTACAGGAAAAAGATTAGTAAATGGGTGTGTTTCCATGGGGAATTCTTAAGACATCGTGAGAATGCCAGCTGAAGATCAATCAACATTTCAAGGTGATGTTCCACAGCAATGCCTTTTAAGATTGACAGAAGACCAGCAGGGTTCCGACAGGCCTATAATATGCTATAACTCATGGTTTCAATTGGGTGATCTTAAGTATGCCCTATTAAGCTTGTGATTTCTAATGAGAAGGAAACTTGTTTTAACACCCCAAAATTTCCATTTTCTGTATGTGTTTTTCTCATTGTATTCCCTGCCTAGATTTTCACTCCAAGTTGTTGTTACAACGTTTTTATCATAATGTTCCTTAGTCCCCCATGCAATTACATTTCTGGATGTGCTTTGGAGGAACTGGTCTTTGGTTTAGGAGGACGGATTGTTTACATTTAAAAGATTTTTTGATTAAACAGAGTCGAATTTATTCTTCACAGTCATTTTTTTATATGTTAAAAATAACAAGTAAAAAAAAAAAAAAAAAAAAAAAGAAGAAGTAGAATGAAACACAGATCTTATACCAAAATTTAAACCATTTATGCAATGGCAGAGAGAGTTCAAATGATTTATTTCATCTGTATAATCTAATGTTTGGAAACGATTTATATGTTTATATTTAGTGTCCATGGCTTGTGGCTTTTCTACACTTAAAAATTTCTCTGCTTCAAAAACTGTTTCAATACAGTCTTCTGCTGCCATACAAATGAAATTTGGATAACAGCTTGTGCACACTGTTTTTCTTTTTTATGGTATGTATGTTGCTGCATTTTCCTTTGTATGGGTTTTCTGTGGTACACTAACATTTTTCTTTCAAAAGCATTAAACAGCAACACTACAAAAATACCATAAATACATTTTCTCACCACTATCTCTAGGCAATAGTAAAAATATAAATGGACATGTATGCTTCTGGGAAGCACATATTACGCAGTGTTATATTACTACTTTCCCTCCTATGAATGTAAGTCAGGATGAGCAAAGACAGGATTGTTCAGCTTGAGGGATATAGATGGTGAAGCTTAATGCTTTGTAAATACAAAATCGAATGGTCAGTTCCTAATGCAATTAACTTTACCTTCTAGATGAGGATTAGAAAAGGATTAGACACAGTAAGCATCTTAATAGCAGAAGAAAAATATTTCACAATGCATGCTGGTATTCCTTATCATTTTTTTTTTCCAGTCTCTGTCCTGAAAGTGAAATTTCTTCTCCTGCCAAATTTATATCTCGCTGCCCAGCTTCACTGCTTACAATCCAAACTTCCTTTGCTGCAGCTTACTAACTACCAGAGACTTTGTAATGAACTGGCAACCTCAGTTACTCTTTGTTAAATTCATACAAAAGTCTTACAACGTTTAATAGACTCAGTTTTTCTGATTTGTTTTCCTAAATATTAAATTCAGCAAGAATACCTGCATCCTGGCATATTCTCAGAATTAAAAAAAAAACAATAACATAAACACCTCAAACTTCAACAAATTCTTCTCATATCTATAATTCTATATACTAGTTATGTACTATGTGAGAAATATTAATAAATATTTATCTAAGAGTGTACCTTTGAACAGAAACCAGTCTTTGATCATCACATGTTATGTCAAGTCCTTCTGAGATATTATTTGCACACTGATAATATTTTCAGTGTGAAGACGGTTGACTTTGTCAGCAATGAAAACTTTCAGAGTGTAAAATCAAAAGCAAAATCAAGCAGATAACCTTTTACATCAAATAAAATGCCTATATACAGATGATTTATGGCTTGTTATGTGTTATGTCTCACTAATAATGAAATATTAAAATACCATAACCTTTCCCATCTGTTCAGCGAACAGCTGTGACTTGGTGCTTGGCACCTGATCTTTGCAACAGTTAAGTTCACTCTTTACATAAATAACACAGGAGATATGTTAGAGACCAATAAGATTTTCAAGAGTGTCAGTTAAGAAGACGTACACAGATGCACAAAAAGCCCGTTCTCACCATGGGGTGAAGATCACTATCCTTTCTGATACTAAAGAACTTCTAAGAAAGGAGAAGGAATCAGATCATTTAAACGAAGATTTAAGTCAGCATTCATCACAAGGTGAAAAACTACTCAAAACACTAATAATTTTGTCTGCTTTTCAAAACTGCATATAAAAAGACTTGAAATGTAAATTTATGAGAGCTGTAGAAGTAATGCCTCCTATTTTATTACTTTTGTCCATGGCATTAGAGATGGATGAGTGTTGGTATGGCAGCAGAGGTAAAACCACATGACAGGTGACAGCAGAGGGGCAATCTGATGGAATGGTGTCAGACATAGAAGTGCATATGATACAAAGGTGTATAATTGAATTCCTCTGTGTGAAAAAATTTCAGGCATTGACATTCATTGACACTTGTTGAATTTATGGAGACTAAACAGTGGATGTGAGCACAGTGAGGGAGGAGGAGATGCATTTCAGTAGTGGTGACAGTGATGGTGGGTCCCCTCCTTTGTTGCAGATTTTTACAAGCATGGCATGCAATCTCTTGTTCATCACTGTTGAAAATGCATAGCTAATGGTGGTGACTATGTTGAACAGTATTTTGTAGGTGGGAATTTAGCAAATATTGTTACTGTGCTCTTTATTGTAGACTGTATGAAAATAAATGGAAAGCATTACTTATATCTCTATCTATTTTTCTATCTATCTGTCTATACATAGGCCCGTCAGAGTTGGAACAAGTCTATTATTTAACCTCAACCCTTCCAGGTTTGAGAAATGTTGTCTTTAGATAAATAAGCTTGTTATAGCCTTAAAACTCTTGAATAAGTCTTTGCTTGTTTCTGAGTTCAAGTACAAGAAGGTTTCTTGTCCTCATTGAGATACAGGGAATGAGGATGCCCTGTGAATGGTGCTTGGCTGAGCCTTTAATATTTAGTCTTGATTTCCTCTCTTTCCTCAGTGTTTTTCCTCTCAACAGCTGAGAATTCTCCCTAGGGTCCTTACTTCTCATCTGACACATTTGACATTTTATTTCCTTCTCTGCATTTCTTCAAGAAAGGGAACTCTTGATTTCTCCCATTAATGCTAGTACTCAACATTTAACCCTAAAATTCTTTATCGTGTTTTCCTTCATAAAGGTCCTGAGATTTTCATCTTTTTTAGTTCCTTTGTCATGAAAGAAATTAATTTTGAATTGAACATTGCAATGTAAATGAGTCTGAAGTGATAGAGAATTGAAAAAAAAATGCTGCACTGAAGTATATAAAGTTCATCTTAAGTAGTTTTTATTTTTACTTGCTTATACTATACTTGTTCCTGTACTTCACTTTTAATTTTTATTACATGTATGATCATTTCAGTCCTACTGGTATAGTGCCATTGTCTTCTCAGTAATTATGTATTTTGAATTAATGCATACATTATGATATTATGGGACCTAACCCTGTGAAATGAATTTGTCAAAGAAAATTTCCTTTTCTGATATTTATCTTTTTATCTCATTTTAAAAGTATTTTTGACTTGGTATATTTTCTCTTCTGCTAACCTTTTCTTGATTGTCTTGGATAGACTGGCTGTTGGAAACTTACATCTTACCTTGAACAAACTAAACCCATGAATGTATCTTAGTTGATTTTCTGATGTTTCGGAATGCTTGTCCTGTTTGTTGTCTTTTATCACCCCCTTTCTTGATACTTTTTGAATGGTGTCACTTTTATTGTGGTTTATTTCTGTTTTTGATTCACTTTGGGTACTTCTGGTTTCTTTAATTACCTGATAAGTTAAAGAGCTGGCCTAAATATCAGTTTCAGTAACTACAGGTTCCCTTGTCCTTATGTGGAGACTTTCAGGTTAATTTATAAATCCCTGCTTGGGAGTGGTGTACAGAGATGTACAGAGAGCCTGTTACTGACACCTCCAGCCTTATTAGCTGATGTTGGGAAACTATTTCAACTAAACTGAAAATTTGTAGATGTCTTATTTATTTGTTAAGAATTTATTTATTGACCTCACTGTGAAGGCAATATGCCACTTGGCTCCCAGTCCTATACTAGCTTTCCATTGTAAGGATCTTAATTTCCTATGAATCTTAGGGATGTTGAGAAGGTTTGAAATTTTCCTCTTTGTTTTGAATCTTCTGTCGTCTTTTTATCATTCATTTAATCCTATGCACTTTAGGACACTCTGGATTACAGAAATCAAGTCAATTTGTACAGGTTGAGATTTGACCTACTGGAAAACATCATTGCAGAGAACGACCTGAGAGTCCTTGTGGACAACAAGTTAACCACAAGCCAGTCAGTTTGCCCTTGTGGCCAAGAAAGCCTATGGTGTCCTTGAGTGCATTAGGAAGAGCATGGCCAGCAAGCTGAAGATGATTCACTCTATTCTCTACCCCGGTGATGCCACATCTGATATACTGTGTGTGTCCAATTCAGGTCTTCCCAGTGCAAGTGAGACATGGAACTTCATGAGAGTGATTAGTGAAAGGCTACAGAGATGATTAGGAGCCTGGAGCATCTGTCGTAGAGGAAAGGCTGAGAGATCAGGGCCTGTTTAATGTGGAGATGAGAAGACTGAGGGGAGTCCTAACAATGTATATGAATATCCTAATGGAAGATATCAAGAGGATGGGGCCAAGCACTTTTCACTGGTGCTCAGTGACAAGGTGATGGAACATATATGTTTGTAACTGATGTTGAACTTAAAAAATTGTGTTTTGTTCCTGCAGTTATATACATAAGGTGAGCTGCAAAATAGAATAGTTTGAGATTTTGCAACAAATACAGCACTAAATATCTAATTAGTTCAAGACCCAAAAGCCCTGCTTCCTAATGAAATTGATCACTAAGAATTCCTTAAATAATCGTAGAAACTACATTTGAAACTACATGAGTAAGTGAGAATACAATAATGAAGAGTGAAACAACTGTTCTAGATGAACAGTAAATTTATCCAGAGATAAGTTAGTACATCTGTTATGCTGTATGCCAACTTTTATGACTTTGAGAGGTATTTACAGATAAATGTTGGCAGTGCCTATCAAACAACAGAAACAACTAAGATCTGTGTATATTGTCTGATAAAATCTGAAATCTATTTATCTCTGCAACAGCTTTATAGGCTATACTTAAGCATATGAAAATGACTTTATATATCCCTTGTCAGAGTAGACAGAAGTCATTTGAAGTATCAGTGTTCTGCATGAAGAAAATTTCAAATGTACATATGCTATTTAACACAACCATTTTTATCACCCAACAAGAACTTATTTTGAAAATTCATTCTTCATTTTTTCCCCATGAAGTTGCATAAACACTTCTCC
>PPHD01012999.1:0-17634 GCA_002909625.1 Bambusicola thoracicus | reverse complement strand
GATTCCAAAGAAAAGAACAAGTTAGTAGTATCTCATTTTCTTTGCAACATTAAGCTCAGAAGAGTCCAGAAGTTTTTCGGTATTTTAGTCTGATAATCTATAAGGACAGCAATTCTAAGCAAACTCTTGATGACATTATCAGTCCTTTTTGGCATCTTTAACCCACACAGCATCATCTCAGCTTCTCCATGCTGAGAAATCAAAGGGTCTTTTGTGTGTACTGAATCTCATTGCCCAGAAGAAACAGAACATTCACATACCAACACGAGCATTTTCCAGGAATGACATCTAAAGCAAGAAAACATTCAATATTTTTAAACCTTCTTTTGTCTCTTTCAGTTATCATTCATACAGTGACAGTAATCCTCACTGAGTATGCATTTACAGGCTCCTTTCTGTTAAAGCATTAGCTGGAAGGTGTTAAGACCCCAGATGCATCAGTTCTGCTCTATTCTCTGCATCTGCAGGCACAAGCATTTGGACTGAGTGAAAACAGCCCTGCTGCTTTGGGTCTCAAAGTAGTAGGAGCAGTCTGGTCTGGACTGAACATTGCTCTGAACATTGCTATAAATACAGGGTGCAATACAAATGCTTTTGGGAAACTGGTGGCTAAAAAAAAAATTATGGGCTTTACTCAAAATATGGATGAAGTTGCATGGCAAAATGAAACGGACCGAATCTCACTTTTGGACAACTGCAGGGTCTTTTTTCTCCAAGACTGGGTGACCACGCATACTGTCACATAGATCTGTTGTTCTGTATGAGCTCCCCAAATCACCCAAACAGCAAAGCAGATTTCTCTCTACTTTCGACAAATGCAGTCCACTGAATTCTTAACTAAAAAGAAAAACTAAACCACACAACCACCCATAAACAACCTCGAAGCCAACACTGTTGCCAAAAGATGCAGTCTCCCTTTAGTGTTTATGGAAAACCGATTAGGCTAAAATTCAGCTCAGTAGCAGGATGCGTTACGGGGAGGGAGAACTATTTTTCCTCTAGGATTTGTTTTCTGAACTGCACCACTGCCCAAACAGAAAATCAGGGATGGGAATCCCCACTCACGTCAAACTCGGGTAGGATTTGTTATTTCAACAGTCCAATGAACTAAGTCTGTTTATACGCGGGCAAAAACATAACACAAGCATTTTAATCAAAGCTGAATGAAAGCATCTGCTGAAAGGATTCTGTACCCCTTTGCTGTACCCCCTGGACCCTCGCTTCCCATCCTTCCTCACTCACTGTTTTCATGTGACCACACAGAGACACCAGGGAATATGACCAAGCTAGAAACTGATGTAGTAAAAAGGAGAAGCTTTCCTCTGGATCCTTATCCTCATCTGACCTGCTCTGCATGCCTAAATGAACAGCAAATACCAGCACATGAGAGAAAATGCAAGAAGTGAGAGCGCTCTCCTCTGCAGTCACCAGCATGCACCTTCTCGTCTGTGTGAGCACAAGTGGAGCCAGACCAAGCCAGTTGCACAAGAGAATGGCTTTCCTCCACACAGCTGATCAACTTCATCAGTTCCACAGGCTGGAGTGCTGCGTCACCTGCATGTGGTTGCTTTGACCTGCTGTACCCCTGCTCTGAGGCATTTTGCAGCTTCCAGCAGTGCTAGCTTCTCCTCACAGACAGCAAAAAATCACATCTCCCTGTGGAGGAGAAAATGCACACAGGGAAACAAACAACGATCCTGTGTAATCAACTCCGGTTCTCAACTGCTCTCTTCTTTCTGTCCCTAGCAGAAAACCATCCTGCTGAGGGAGGGGCATGGGGCTCCTTGGAGCTTGGGCAAGGCCCACTTGCTAGCCACACACAGCCTGCAGCTCTGCAGCCCTTCAGGGTACTGCTGGGACTTCCTGGTGCGCCACTGCCGCCGTACTTTGACTAAGCGCACTTCACAGCAACAGAATGAAAGAAAGTGCAAAACTTCTGGGATGCAAAAAGCTTCCCATCAGCAATTTGACAGCACCGCAGTGAGCTTTAAAATTAACAAATGTAAAATAGTTTACATTTGCAAACCTAATAAGCTCCTGCTTCTAATAATCCTTCATGCTCCACTCCCCCTGCACATAACCGTAGACACAACTTTCCCCTACCACACCAAGCAGACAAATCCCACCAGCACAAGAGCTCCTGGCTGTGAGCATCACCAGAGCTGCTGCAGGACAGGCACTCTTGTGTTATTTGCTCTGCAAGTGATAGAAGGGTGAGCAGTGAGCTTGCTTATTGGTTTAGTTTTCTTTATGAACCAAGTAAGATGAGGTAAAAGTTTACCTCCGCTCTCTGCAGACCATTCAGAGATGCAGGTTTTATCTTGGTGCAGCTGTCAATTGCCCGCTGTCAAGGAGAAACAACTTGATGTTTTGATCAATTGAATCTTCTCACAATTACTTTCATGGAAATGCACACAACGTCTGTGTTGCATTCACAGTTCTAAATAGATTAATTAATAAAATTCACTTTATTATCTAAGATAGGTCAAAGAACTCCTTACAATCAGATAAACCAAAACTATTTCAAAGTATTCCCTTCATCTAAATGATTATTTTGTACTAGCGTTTATAGACAGGATATTTTTGCCTTTATGCCCTCTCCTACACTACAGAAATGAAGTGTGCTTTTACACACGCTGCGATGATCTTCTTAAAGCTTTAAGAAGATCAAGCTGTAGCTTTAATGCATGAAATAACACAGACTAAAGCAAATCTTACTCTCCCTATTAGGAGATAACCCCTTCAGCTAACATATCACAACCACCCTGCACTGAGCACATCGGTTAATATAAAAGCGTTATCCTAGCACAGATATTAAATTTATAGCTGAAACCTAACGGGAAACGATAACAGGACAATACAGCTTCACGAGTTGTTGGTCTGCATGGACACAGAGAACACTAAGCATAGGCAGTGCTAGAACTGATGTGAATTTGCACACCCAGTAAAACTTTATCTGCACTGTTGCCTGATACTTCCTAATGAGAGAAGAAGAAAAACCTTAACTCTGGTTGCTGTTAAGCCAAAAAACAGCAGATGTATCACATCTGTTAGCGGAAAACATCCAGCATCGAAGTTATGTTGCTGATCTACACATCTGTCAAGAAGAAGAGAATCTCAAGCCAGTAAACAGACCATTCTGACTGTAATTAATGCTACCATTCTGCTAACAAATCTTCTGGTGCAAAAGCCATTTCTATGGATTTTACAAAACAGAAAAGTACCACTTCTCCTGATCAGTGGAGGCTTCATCTGTTCTGTTGCACTTTGTGGATTACAGCAGCAGCAGCACTGCCCACCACCAACATGCAAAATGCCAGGAGGTCTGGCTCTTCGATTCACCTTGCTGTTGATTTCTCAAAGTATAAGGGCCAACCTCATGTCAGAGGAAGGTCCTGGGCAACTTTGGCCTTCAGCTAGCCCAGTCTTCCTGCCATCATCTGAGTCACGAATGGAATCCACTCCCTCCACTGACTACTGTTGAACAACAGTGAGACCTGACTCATTCCTCAGGCACTGGGCAACGGCAATACTGAAATCTGTATTTCACTACATTTAAGCATTGCTCCAACAATCATACTAAGATGATAACTTGACCGTAAAACAAAGAAGCAGTGCTCTGGGGTGAAACACAACATTATTAAAACAAGCAAAACAGAATTTTACAACTTCTTACTGCACATGCTGGGATTCTAATAAGCTATATTATTTCCTGCTTCCTCAAGGACTTTTTAGGGACACCAAAAGTCTCAGTTAAGAATACTAAAAGGTAATAAAGCACCTAAGCACCTACAGTTCAGTGGATTACAGCACACTTGCAATACACTTGCACCACATATTTAAAATAGCACTCAGAGGACAAGCATTACAAAGTGAGGCTTTAAGATGTGGCTCTTCGTACAACCACTTTATTAGGTGAGGATACCTTTGAAAACCAAATTTAAATCACCCTGCAAGCCCACAGCTCATGACTGACATGCTGCTGGCCTACCAGCACAAAGAACTCTCCACACCAAGGCACAAACCTTAACTCTGTGGGATTTTTTTGCAGATCTCTTTTGCAGTATAATCTTGGAGCCCCAGAAGGAGAATATAATTGAATTGTAAAGTACTCCTGGATATCCCACAGTTGGCCAGAATGTGAATGACGTACCTCGCAATTAATTCAAGTGGTGTGTAACTCCTGGAATCTCATCTTACACAAAAGATTTCTTTTAAATACAGTAGAATTAACTTTTAAGAGATGAGATTACCACTGTTTCAAAAAACACACAATATCAACAGCCACAATATCAAACACCACAAACAAATAAAAACTTAACCTTAAGAAGGCTATCAAAAGCCAGGCTAACAAAATCAGACTCGGGGTAAAAGAGGTGAAATTATATTAATTCTCCACTGTTTCTGAAGAAGCTCTGCCTTCACATCCTTCGTGCCAGGGATCAGGAATACTGAGACACTATTGCTGCATGACCATAAGAGGGACATTACTTCAAGCGTGCCTTCAGGATCTGTTTTCAGCCACTCAGCTTGGGATGACAATTCACAGCCTCGAAAGACTCTAACCTACCAGTAGGAACATGGCTTTGGAGAAGATCACAGACAGATTAATAAAACATAACACACAAATGACACTTTTACCCATGATGGCTGCCTGCCACCACAGAGAGAACTGAAGCTGTTATGATGATTGTTCCCAGGCTTATAGTCCCATAAGAAAAGAAACCATATTTTTTTCACCATCTATTGCAATTAACAATGATTGATTCATTATGTTAACAAAGTACTGTTCGTGCATATACACGTCTTAGTGCACTAAATTATATTAAATGCATTGAAAAAAAGATCCGCATTATTCCTTCCAATGCTATTCTTATTTCTAGATTAAAAATAAAAGCTCTTCAGTAACACAAAATTTAGACCTTTCATTATTCCTACAAAGAAAATGGTACATTAACTTAGTAAATATGATCTCCTTACCAGCTCTATTAATTATCCCTGATAGTAATAAAACTAAGATGACAATAAAAATGCAAAATACTTCCACTACAATGATATCCTGGTTACTATACTAGGAAACAGTTTCATTTTCCATTTTATGAAATTGAAATATTGACAGTTACAACAGGAAGCAATAAATTTATACAATAGTCTTTGTTTAAAACATGGAAGTTGGTTTTGAATAAGCCCTAACTTCAGCTAACTGGCATGAGTTAGTCAAGTGGGTTCTTTTGTTTGTTTGGACAAGTCAGCAACCTTTTGCCTCACCCATTGGTCTATTTCTCGCTTTTAGGGATGAAGAAAGAGAGGTGCCTCTCCCTTTCCCACAGACTTGTAGAAGTATACAAAGTCTTACCCTAAAAAATTAACCAGGAGATGCTTTGCCTTGATTTTAACAGAGGTGGTGTCTGGAACCATCACTAAAGATAGGGAGCAATGCTTCATAGTACAGCCTCTTGTATAAGCAGACCTCAACACTCCCTCCTCCTTTGTCACCTGAGCAATTCTGGTGCTCTCTAATACTGTATCCATTTAGACTCGTGCTGCTAGGATCCTACTGGTATACTTCTAATACTGGTGACAACACTCGCAGGAACTACAGCTATTCTTAGTCCGCACAAATTGCAGAAGTAAAGTACCACTTTCCTTTCTCTAATTAAGCATTTCACAACTGCTTTTGAACTGTGTCTCCCCACGCAGTCTGTGCAACACTGAGCTAAATCAATTACCGTTCCCCAAGGGTCCAGATTTAGGCCTGAAACCCAAAAGATTCAGGTCTGAAATCCAAAACTACTTGAAAAAGTCCCTTTCGAAAATTTCTTTGGTTTCCTTTCAATATGCAGTGAGGTGCAATGACTTCTCTGAAGAAAAAAAAAAAACACCAACAATTAAAATGGTACTTACACACAGGCAGAAGAAAGAGACAACAGTAACCTGAAAGACATTCTTAAAAGAATCTTGCAAATAAATCTAAACCTTAGAGAGAGCATTAATGTAAAGTAGCCCACATTTATCCCCTATGCGATGCACTGCGGTGTTTTAACAAGACATAATCATTTGATAGCACTCCTGGTAATTTTACCTACTAGGCCAAGATTGTGCTTTGAAAAGCAAAACGCAGCTGTCTTTTTTGTTTTGCTCGAGTTGGATTTGTGGTGTTCAGGGCTCTTTTTTTGTTTTAGCAAATTTTATAGATTCACATCTGGTAATTCTATCTACATTTAATGATCAGGTAGATAAAAGTAAACTTGGAGGAAGAGACTGCACAGCTAAGTTTAATTATGAACTGTTCACTTACGTAGGAATGATGTTTACCTCCAGTGGTCAGGAAGTTCATCACAGAGGTTAGAGAAACCCTGCTTTTAGTACACAACATTAACACACAAACATGAGCGGATTTGATTGAGATAGGCAAAACCCACTATCAACCTCAAATATCTACCTTGTGCCTCTTCTGGATGTTGTCTCCCCAGTATCAGAAAGAGAGGAGCTGTGAATTCACACTGTGAAGACTGGAATACCCATGTTATCAGAAACTAGCACTGGCTTTATCAAAAATAATTTAAGCACTAAAAAAAAAGGTTGTTGAGAATCATTACATATATAATGGACATAATTCAAGTACATTAATGTGCATGTGAACACAAAAAATATCATATTACAAAATGGCTATCTCTGTAACAAATAAAGACCAGAGAACACTGTCAACATCCCAGTTAACGTGTACACAGCCCACATGGCCCCCCCACTCTTATATTCTTCCAGATTTAATCTGGATTAATAAACCAGAAGACTGGGAGATGAAGGTAACAGGCAGTCAGCACCTACACATTCCTTTCTTTCCCAGACTGCATACCCAAAAATCACTCCCAATGATCCCAATGCAAAATCTGATACCAATCCAAGTCCTCTGCTTACATAACAGGAAGACCTAAAAAGTAGATCATCCCTATATCCAGAAAATCATAATCAAATACCTTCACTGAAAATGAACTTTCACAACACTTCAGAGGAGCATAAGTCTCTATACAATTTTTCCAAATTTTTAACTGAGGGTATGTTGGAAATAGGAAGAAACCCAAAAGACAAAACCAAAACATTCTGAAAGAGAGTGACTGAAATCACTGAAGTCTATCTCTCAAAGAGACAGCAAAAAAGTACACTAGCTTGCTCATGCTTTAAAGTGAGCTTTAACACATACAGGCAACTGCCAGCTGCTCGGCTTAGTGTGACTTAATGAGACCCTTTCTAATGAGAGGGGGATGTGAGTAATATGCAGTTTTTCCCTTCTTATTTAAAGCAACTTTCCAGAAAACAAGCAGTTTCAAAGCCCTGACATCAAATAGTATATTTCAATGAATGAGAAGAAAGGTTAGGCACAGAGGCTTGTTAAGGAAAGCACTTAATTATATGTTATGCAGGCAAAGAGCCTCCCTTTCCCAGTGAGACTAATTTTGTCTGCTTAACATTAAAAACATTATTGATAAACCCAGGCCAACAATCCGACAGAAACATAGCACAAAGCGTCAACTAGAAAAGATCCGTGACTCCAAATTCAAGTCATCAGAAGTCATGCACCTGAAGGGGAGGTATTCAACAAAGTTCACTGGCATTTGGTGGAAATAAAGTACCCATGAGCTCTTTTCAGGCCCAACAACTTCCAACATACCATTGTCAATTACTGTGTTTTTTTCCAGTAAAGTTTCCTCTTTTGGAAGTATCCTCTTCATTGCTAAGCAAAACATTCATATACACGGTAGGTGAACAGGGATACTGCACAGCTGAGTTATAAATGCTTTCAAGGATATCCAACAAGCAACTTAAAAAAAAAAAGACAGTATTTTTACTTCTAAATTTGGAACAGTTTCAGTACCCAGAAGATGAAGAACTTGCATTATACTACAGTGCATTATTTTTCTGTTGTTCTTTGAGCTAATAATACAGTGCTGTTCTTTTAAATGCTCACTTTCTTTCTGGTAAGGGATCAGAGGGGGAGGATAAAGGCAAGGAAAATAAAATTTTGGGTGGTTTCTGAATTGTGCCATATGGTGCTTGACTGAGCAGATCCCAACTGGCAGATAAGCAACATACCCTGGTTGCAGTGCTTGGTCAGTAATGGTCAAGTCACTTCACTTTTCTGCCTTCCTTTTCCTTTTGGCTGCTTACAATTCCGTAGAGCAATCTATTTGAGGTATAAATCAACTCTTCAAATGAATACACATTTTAAGGAAAACATATCAGGAAAAAATTAGCACTAAGTTAAGCAAAAGCAGAATTGTGTTTAGGAGGATGCCTCACTCTACATGTTTTTAAGGCCCATATCCACTTTTCTCCCGTCCTCAACAAAGGTAAACGTGCAGGTTTGTGTTTATGCCTACGGGAAAGTGATATGACTCTCCCATCTTCATTTCTTGTCACCACATCTGTATTATCTATGTCAGGAAGAAAACAGATGAGCCCCTTAGCTTTCATTGCCCCTCTTGTCACTGCAGGAATAGTAAGGCCACTGTTAGTCTTTCCTCCATCAGCCTCGTTTTCCTCCTTTCCCTCCCCCTAAAAAATGGCATGGGAAGCTGACTGCTACCCCATGTAAGTCAGCATTCATCCTCTTGTTCTCTCTAAATCTTATACAGTAAAGTTAAAACAAAGTTCCAGAATGGAAAGCTAATAATTTAGATAAAGCATGTATTGTGGCTGTGGAGTTATTTTAAGCCCTTTTGTAAATTAAAAACAATAATTTTGGTATTATTTTGCTGGTGCTTGAAAGGAGGCTGAAAAATATTTGATCTTCATCCCCAATGTACTCGGCAGCAACGAGTTGATGTTCGTCATGACTAACACGTATCTTTCTCTGAACACAGTGTGCCCAGTGTCTGCCATTTGTTATGTAAGAAGGAAAAAAAAAGTCAAACACTTCACTCTAGAAGCTAAGAGATTTATATCTACACAGACACGCTTACTAAAAAATTTCAGCAAGTGAAAATGTAGAAGCATGGCAGGACTGGAAAATAAGGTACAAAGTGCTAAGTAGTAGGTACACACCACTGTGGGGTTAACTAGAAGTGAAACTGATTGCACTGCACAAAGAAAGTAGGATTCTATTTCAGTAAAACGTTTTCAGCACGAATTCAGATTTTCTCCTTAATGGAGTTTCATAATGTTCATGGCCCTTAGATACATTAGGTTATAAGCACATTATTAAAGGCTTGCAAGCTTTCCTTCGCTCTGAATACTATTTACTGCAATAATTATTTTAAACAGGTAGCATGATGTAGGTTTTCAATACATTATGGGGAAGCTGTTTAATATTAAAGACATTGCTTTTAATATTAATGCAAATGCCGCAAAAGAATGATCTCAGAGAAGTCCAGAACACAAAATACAGTACTTGTATAACTTAATCAGCTCTCCCACCGCTACAAACAACCTACGGTTTAATTCATAAATGTGAATGCATGTACCACAAAAAAAAAAAACAACCAATCCCTAACAAGTCCAGAATGAAGTATAGCACTTGTACAACTTAATCTGTCACCCCCTGTCCCCCCCAAAAACCTACAGAGCTTAATTCATAAATTTGAATCCATTCATTTCTGTACCTTGCCTCAAATCAATTCTGTCAATGCAGCCACTGCAACAGAAACAACCAGGGGAACAGGACAACCCATGAGATACCCACAAAGAACACAAAGACTCCCTTGCTCAGAGTGTGCCACTGCTCAAGTTCCAAAATCTGCACTTGCTGCAGCCATTCAGCATGATCATACTACAAATGCAAAGCACCGACTGTAAAAATTTGCAAAGACTTTCTGCCAGGAGGTAACAACATTACCACAATTTTACAGCTGAACAAAATAAAGGCACAAAAGTGTTAAGTGGGTCACGTAGAGAGCACATGCCTCAGTTTAGCAGCTGTTTAAAAAGAAGAGGCAAATAAAAAACATAGCAGAACACATCAAAAAATTAAGCAGTAACAGAGGAAGAGGGTTACACCCCTTCTGCTAAAAACACCTTATACCACATATGTACTCATAGAAACGTGTGCATCTGAGTAAACAGAGATGCAGAGACAGACACACACACATTATATAGACACACACACATAGATACATATACAGTCTCTCTCGGTCCATAGGAGCAGACACACTCGGGCACTTACTTGATCAATTTCCATCAACTTGGGGAAGGCACCCGGCCATTCGATTGCCACCTTCACTATATCAGCAGGAGGGGGCATTGCGATGCTGCTGTTCTTCGGAGCCAGCACAACTGGACACTAAATACTGCAGAGAGCCTCTCTCATTCACACCTGCAGGGAGAAGAGGGGAAGAAAAAAATACAGCAGTTCAAACAGAACTCTACCAACGCTGCTTCGTTTCCTACGTTTTCCCTGGCTGGGCAGGTGCATGAAAACATCTGTGTATATGCATATGCAGGAGCACAAGAATTGCACATATTACAAAAGCAAGCACAGGACACAATGCCACGACACGCTGCACAGCCAATCTGTTCGAAAGATGGCTGAAGCACTGAAATGTACAGTGAATAACAGGCAAGCATTAGATTTAAATAGAGAAACTATTTTTAAATATTATCAAATACGCTGGTAGAGAAAAGCAACAAACTAGAGGAAGCTGTTATTACAGTGTCACTCCTCAGGTCCCTGGAAACATGATGGCACCACTTGCAGCTTGCACTCCAGAAGAAGAGATTGCCCAGGAAGTCATGGCCAGGAAACACTGTTTCTTTTAACTGTAGCAATGATCTTCTATGTGTTCACAAATAGATCACTGCACTATAGCAACCAGGATGTCAGGAAGAAGGCAGAACGCAGCAGTTTCCACATATACATACATACACACATCCTCACCTAACTGAGTCAAAGATACTGCTTTGTGGTAGATCTTAGAAGAATGCACAAGGATACGGTATGCACTGACAACAATATCAGCAGACAGCTACATAAGACATTATGGGTCTGCAAGTGCATGAGTATCAGCAGAACTGCATGTCAAACAGCACAGGCTGTGAATTTTGGGGAAGGAAAGGAATGAGGAAGAGCCAAATCCTGAGGCTTGCAGAATTTAAGTTCTGTCCCTAAGGAGCCTAAAGCTCCTTGAAGTTTGCAACCTTGCAATAACAACATACAGTTTGCAAAGCAGTGTAGTACTTCTCTGAGGTCCCTCCTTCTTCCTCACTCCTCTCCCAGCTCAGTAGCACAGCCACCAAAGTAGCAAAGCTCTGCAGTTCTCGGGCACAGTAGTAACCCATGCAGGTAGTAACACGCTTGCCTGCTTTACTAAGCCCTCTACATAGAGTCTAAATCTCAGACCATGGCATTTCCCATGCCTTTTGCTGAGACCTAGTAGAACACAACCACATACAGCATAGCTGAAGCAGCTGCAGACATCCCCAGAGGCGCAGCTCTTCTTCCGAGCAGAAAAAGAAGGAAGTGGTTAACAAACGGGCCACATGCTCTCACATACACCCCTTGAAAGAGCTAAGGCAAGAGATGAGTTGTCAGAACATATCAGACATCCAAGAGCCGCAAACGTACTGGGAAAAAAAAGTCTCTGACCACCTTCTGCTACTGCTTCAACTCAGCCCAGCATGAACTCAGCCTGAGCAAAACCATGAAACCATCCCTTCATCAAGAAGTTTTGTACCTTCATCTTCTACTATCTGTAAGTGGAGCTAGCCCAGCCTTCATGCGCGTGGCTCCACCCATGTGTGTCTTCGTGTCTGTTCTGAAAACGGTCAGCCCTCCACAACTTTCAGCCCTGCTGCATTCTACATAGGGTTCTCAATACACACCAAAAAAAACCACCAACTATGTATGAACTTTAACACGCCAAGAATTTATTTCCAACAGTGGCAATTCTGATGCTGACAACATCACGCATCATCACAAAACAAAGTGAAAGGCAGTAAATAAGACAATGGACAGACTGTAAATAAGACTGCATTGCAGGAAATGCCTTGAAAGGCAACAACAACAAAAAAAACATGATTAAGGAATACAGTAACATTGTCTGCACTGGTACACACACAGAAATTCTTGATAGATATCCCAGTGACCAGGATTAAACACAAAGCAAGTGACTAGCTTGCTAGGGATCAAGAACAGTCATACTGTCAGCTGCAACTTCCCTATCAAAGACCAAGTGGTACAAAGCCACATCAGCTCTCCCCTCATATCTTTCACTCCAACTATTTGCATCTCCCATGAGTGTTTCCCTTGACACGTAGTACACCAACTTAACTCACAAGAAAAAAAAAAAAGAAAAAAAATGCAGTCATCTACTTTTGGCATGTTTTAAAGTAGCTTCCCAGAGGTGGCACAACTTGGTTGGGAGGAGCAATGAGCTGCTAATCCACCTTTGGAGTAAAATGAAACTGAGACCCTTGTGCCTTTCTGCTGACACACGGTGATAGCATTTCCTGCCTCCACAGCAGAACAGCCTTCAGTAGTTTCAGTCTGGTGATGTTGTGTTTTAGCAAAGCTTAAGCCATGCTGGCTGCCTTCTACTCTCAAAAGCACAGGATTGCCCAACATGAGGGACACAGGACCTCTCCTCTGGGATATTAGCAAACCATAAAGCTCTCCATGAATGCTGGAAAAAATACTTTCAGTCACAACTACTGGCCATGAGTATGAAAGCAAAACAACAGTACACAGCAATAAATTTGCAGAAAACTTCCACACAGATGCAGGCATTAGACTTCATTTTCCCTTAGTGAGTTGTGGTCCATCTTAACAAGTCACATAGGAAGAAGACAAATGGTTTAAGAAAGGACAGTCAAGAAAAGTGGGTTGGAAGCTAATCACATTCAGCTATGGAAAATGAGTATTTGCATTCCAAAGCATGGCACAAATGAATTCTCTCAGAACGTTTAGAAGACAAGTTTAATGTGTCTAGTCTTTATTGCAGGCTAGCGCTGAAGATCTCCTACATAATTATAATTAATACATGTATTCTTATACAGCTTCAAAAGACAAAGCAAAGTGACAAATCTTTAATCAATACAAATGCATGTAGTTCAACTTGTCCTTCTTCTAGTGGGACAACTCATAAGCATCAGTGTAGTCTGAATGATGAAAACTGTATATAGAATAGTCACTACAAACTTTTCTTTCTGTTACTTAGCAGACCAGTCAGAAGTGCCCAGATGTTTTCTCTACATTTTAATCTTATGAATCCAATACAGGACCTGAAATATAATCTAGGCTTGTTCTACCTATGTGGTAATACCAGAATTTTACATTGTTAGTCAAAACAGATCTTCATCACAAATCAACAACCACAAAGAAAACTCTACACTCTACTGTGAAAGTTCTAAATTACCTATTTCTTTATTGATACGTTGTGTTTGACACTGCCTAATACATACTCCCTAGTGAGAATTGCTTACCAAATTGGAAGCATTTCACATGATGTGAATGAAGAACTAGAACCAAGGTCAACTGCTTTTTTGTTATGTCAGTAGCAGTCAAACAGCAAAAAGGATAAGGACCTCTCTGAAGGGTCCAGTTTAAGATTTTATTCAAGAACAATCTTTTTTTCAGAAGCACTGACACATAAGAACAACTTTGCTTATGTTTATACTTATTTTCAACTAAGAATCCAAAGGCAACACAATGCATGTGAGTGCATGAGTATATGAAGTGAAGGAGGGGAAGGAAAGGAAGGCTCCCATAATTTTCCCTAGTACACACATGCGGCTTGTAACATGGAGGAGGTTTTAGCAACTTCCACAATCAGCAGCATGCTATTTTACACTCTGAAGATAAACAAAACAAATGACTTACACAACCAAAAGTATCAGAAATATACCTTCTTACATCAGTACAGTTTTCAGAACCATGACAGATTACCTCGTTAAAGTGCAAACTCCGCAAGTTATTACCACACACATCGTACTTCTGCATCTCAACCATATTCTGCAGTCTAAGAGTAATAAACACACTCAAGCTAGGAATCAAGATGTGTTAAATTTAATTAAAAAAATGCATCAGCACATACCTGCAAAATCCCAATGTACCTACCTGGTTCTGAGGAATTAATTCAGTACATATATTAATAAAATGTCTTTACTTTTCCCCTTCTGACTATGTCACGCATGTGAAAACAGGAGTATGAAATAGCTTTCTCAATAGAACTTGTTTTGCAATCTCCCCACCACTTAGCATACAAGGTTCTCAAAGTGCTCTGTACTTACAGCTATCAGAATACATCTCTGAAGAAATAAACTGTATTCTTATTCTATAGACAAATGAAGGCTATGAGAAGTTACGTGACTGGAAGTTTTAGTTGTATATGAAAACAGCAGCCCACAGCAGCTCATTTCTTCTTTTAGAGAAACACAGAGCCAGGTCACGGGCAAGAGAATTAGCAAAGTTGATGACTTTAGAACAAGCAGAGGAATGTATTAAGAAAAAAAAAAAAAAAAAGGAAGCGTGTGTGGGAACAACTCGAGGCTGGCACAGGCCTGTGCTCCTCGTGGGCAGGCCCTCCTGCCGGCCATGGGCCAAATCCTGCCTGGTCAAGAGCAAACCCACTGCCCACAGGTCTGGTTCTCACACTCTACACAGGCTCTCACATAACTATGTCATCATAGTCCTTGGAGACCTCCTCCAGCAATGTGGCCAGAGGGAACCAGGTGGCAAGCTCTGCTGAAGGGTCCCTCAGGAATTGCGTCTGATTAGCTGTTTTAGAAAGGTAATCCAACACTCAATTAATATCCCCAATACAGTTATTTTTGGAGTTTGACTGCATGACCAAGCAGCCAAGCGTAAGGAGCTGTAAATACGTCCTGTCATCTCTGCAAGGATGGAAAACAAAGCACAGGAGCCAGGGGCTGGATGTAGACTTTGTAGACATTAAGAGGCTTTCATGCTGCCTTCTCTTTGTTACAGGCTCGATGTCACCCACCTCAAACTGGACAGCAATCACAAAGGCCCAGCAGACCCACTGATGCTGCAGGAGACCTAATACTACTCAACTGAATTCTGTTTTTTAGAGCTGCCCACTACCTTCCTAAGGGGAACATTTCTTTGATCCTGAACTTGCAGCACTTGACCATTGGAACATAATTAGTTCAGGAAACACCACTTATTGTTACGATAAAATGATCTGGGGATCTACCAGGTTTAAACAACATTTTTCCTCTCATAAAAACCTGAAAATTTAGTACTGGAGTTGATCTTAGAAATGTGGATGTGAAATATACGAAAGCAGGAAAGTGCAAATCCACACAGGAAAGATGGTGAATATTCATGTGGTTATCACCTGCCTGTTTCTCACATACCCATTACCTTTCTTCGCAACTGTACTCCAGGTATTTTATCTTTCCCACAACACTGCTGTTCCACTCCCTAAGAAGCAGTTTGTGTATTTGAGGTCCTGCTGACATTTTCAACACAACAAACAAAAAAAATCTCTGAAAAACAGTAGAGCAAAATAAGCTTTAAAGTGTGCTTGAAAAGGTGGAAGAAAACAAAGCAGCCTGGATGTACTTGGAACACAACTTGCATTTTGTTTCTAGTGCACATGTTGAAGCATTCCAGAAAGCTATAGTTACTTGCTTAATTTGAATTTCTTTGCTTCTTGGAAGACCATGTTCCTTCTACTAAGGCACTTTCATTTACACATCAATTATTCCAGAAAAACAGTATTGGAAAATTGGTCATGATTACTGAATGAATCTGAACTTCTGTTGTAATTTAATTAATGCTTACATACCATCCAGTCAAAGATGCTCTCTATATTAAGGATGTTAACACTGAATCTCTTGAGGCTAGAGATGAGGAAAGTACCAAACCATTCACTCAAGTATTCAAAAGACTATACCAAGGGAAAAAAAAAAAAAAAAAAAAATTACAACCTGGTGGTTAATGATGTTACATTTAGCTTCATAAAAACTTTCACTTTTAAAAGATGCTGAGTACCTGTCCAGCACATGGAACCAGGGCAGGTATCCAGAAAACATATAAAACCAAGTAATAAGATGCAAAAACAGATAGAATTCACCTGAACTTTTCACAGCTTATCAGGGCTTGCTGGTTAGCTTTGGGTTGTTTCTTGTCATCTGCCTATAACTCCAGATGTTTCTGAACTGAAGCAAGCAGTAGCAAAAAAATCTCCTAAAATCCATCTAAATACAATTTTTTTTCTCCTTTCTCCCAGGGTAGTCTCACATAACCTCACAAGCAGTGGAGAGAAGATGAAACCTCAGTTACATTCAGTGTTGCTGTTCCTACAGATTTGTAACAACAGAAATGGAAGGTTTCAGGAATACGAAAGTTGAGGGGAGAAGAAAAAAAGGAATCAGTACTACAAAATTAACAAGTGAAACAAAGCAGTATAAATGCAATTTCTTGTAGACTTTGAAATGTTTAAGCTAAAAAATATTCCAAAGTAGTCTAAAAATAGCAAATTGAATAAGTTTGCTACAGGTTGGTTGAAAATGCACAAGAGGTTGAACAGAAAGTTTATCAAAACTTCTGTGATCAAGGAAAGCAATTTTGAATGGGATTCAGCTAAAGAGTAAAGAAATAAAATATCACAGTCGTTCCTAGCACTAACACCATTTGGCTGCGGTTTTTGGAATTTTCCTGGCATTTTGAGCAAACAAGGAATAAGAAAGAGCACAAAAAAGAGCATCTTCAGTCAAAATGATAACATTTTATTGCTTCATTTTAGCAGAGGGTGAATCAAGGCCATGACGACTGGCTGTAATCCCAGAGGAGGTAACAGATACAAGTAAGCTCAAGGTTGGAAAAAATTCTAAATCATGCTGGAAGCAAGATTAGTAAGTAATATAAAAATAAGAGAAAACAAAAAAGGATTTTTTACCCTATCAATGCTTATGACATATGGAGGAACTAACGTCACTGTCAGGAAGTTAGTAGTCAAAAGGAAGAAGAGGAAGAGAGGACAGATACATGAATACTAAAGGAAATAACCAAGTCAGCTGACAGCACACAGACAGGATATAAAAGGTGAAATAAACAATAGTTTTCTGAAGAAACTGTTCTGCAAAGAAACAAAAGGAGCAGAAAAGAGAGACACACTAATAGGCCACAGTGAATAAGCAGAGCCAGATGCTCATCATGTTCATCAAGAAATAAAAGAAACAGCAAACAAAATACTGGCTATAATTTATGAGTCTAACGAGGATGCAAAAGTTTTAAGTCACCAGACTTCTGCTTCAGGCACTGACACTGTTCTTCAAAGATGGCAAAAAAATACCAACAAACACACCTGTCAATCTTGCAGCTCTATCTACAGAGGTGTTCCTACCAGTACTGTTTTTCCTCACGTCTACTGAAATAAGTGCATCAAAAGAGCTAATAGTCACAGACACACACAGGCACTCACCTTGTTTTACTTCCTACCACTAATCTGGCAGCAACAGGCAAAAGGGCATGATGCCTTTGCTATATAACATCATTTGCAAGTCACTAACTTACTACATAGCAAAAATGGATGCTCACAACAAAAATACTGTAATACACAGCAACATCCTGAGCCACGCTCTGTATGCTTTCTGCTAAGCTGAAATCTTCCTACCCCAAAACACTTAGGCTTCAGCCATTCAAGGTTCAGCTCCCTAGCAGAACATACATCTCCA
>PPHD01012998.1:2749-17634 GCA_002909625.1 Bambusicola thoracicus | reverse complement strand
TACTCCAAGAAGTTTGTGACTGGGATATTAGACATGAGTCTGATGTCTTTAGGAAACAAGCTTCAGAAAAAGATTTTTCTGTGAGCATAATCAATTTTGACTGTCTGGAAACACTGGTTTTCTTTCATTTGCATCACAGTCTGATAGAGTTAAGAGTTAACTGTTCACTAAGTTACAAATCCTTTTTGCAAAGCTTTAGATTAATGCTTATCTGAAAATGAAACCGCATGCTTAGTCTTGGTCTTGTTTTCTTTCCTCACAGATTGCAGAAGTAGATTGCAAAGATGCTCTAGAAATGATCTGTAACCTAGAATCTGATGGAGATGAGAAAAGTGCTCTAATTCTATGTGCAGCGTTTTTATCTCGCCAGCTTCAGCAAGGAGAGATGTACTGTGCCTGGTGAGTCTGAATATTGTTTTCTGTCTGGTGCAATGTAAATTTACTTAGGGAAGATAGAGCTGGTGCATAAGCTATAAGTTGACTTTCTTTGTCTGATAATATCCATGAGCTAAACAGGAAAGAGATAAGACTTCTGGAAAGCTTTTTCTTTTCTTTCTTTCTTTCTTTCTTTTTTTTTTTTAAGAAAGAAAAGGTATTTGATAAGATTAGCTTCAATTTTGGAAGTTTGAAGGCTGCATTGTATGAGGAGGTAATAACAAATAGTAGTAGCTGGTTAGTAATTTTTCCTGACAGTAATCTTCTGCTGTAGAAGTAAGGAATTTAATATCTGCAGGCAGGTAGTCAGCCTTAGGATGAATTTAATGCATAAATACTTTTCCCTTCTGTCTTTGTTTCATAACACATTTGTTTATCATGATAGATTTCTAGAAGCTGGGGTGCTCTTTACTATTGTAACCAAAGTAACTAGATAGATGAAAATAGGGTGTTTAGGGTTTGCTGTCACTGGTGCAATAGCAAACTGATTTTTTTTTGGCAGATATTTGAGCTGTTAAGAGTCTGAGCTTCCAACCACTAGCAGCATAGTCATGCTTCCAAAGGCTTGAAGGATTTGCTGTGCTTCTGCACCTCATTTCTTGTACAGCAGCAGTAGAACATGTGTTAGTGGTGGATTTTGTGTTAACAGGTTCTGGTAAAGTTTTGCAGGGTACACCATTCTATAGGATACTCAGTACCCTTGGCTGTTTGCACCTAAGAACTTCTTATTTAGGAAAGTTTTAGTACCAGAGATGAAGTACTGAGTTAACATACTATTGCTGTTTGGATTTGGGGCCTAATTTCTCACTAAAGCAAGTTGAATTCATATTCATAATGCAGCTCAAGAAAAATGTATGTACCACAGAGAAGAGTGATCCTCCTACACCTATTAATAATTACTGAGAATGCGGAAGCGTAAAACTTTTCAAAACCACATAATGAGCCCACAAATTATGTAATTTGTGGCATTACTGCTTTTATTCAGATCTTTTCTTTTGGAATTGAGTCACTGTGGTGGTTTTTAAAATTGGATATTAATAATGTGGACGTACTAATAAAAGCTGTAAGATAAGATGTGAGTAAATTCCTGTTTTCATTTTCCCAAAGACAAATTAGAAACTGTTCTCAGCTTTGCATTTCTTGTAATTAGATGAGAGATTGTATTGCTGGCCTTGAAACGTTGTTCTCTTGTTCTAGGGAACTGACTCTTTTCTGGAGTAAACTGCAGCAAAGGGTAGAGCCTTCTATTCAAGTGTATCTAGAGAGATGTCGTCAACTTTCTGTGTTAACTAAGACTGTTTATCACATTTTCTTCCTGATCAAAGTAATTAACTCAGAGGTAAGGATATTCCTGAAAGAATATTTTTATGCAATTTAAATGGAACTGTAAGTAGGAAAATGTATGAAAGCTGCTTAGACATCCAGTCTTTTTGGGACAATCATAATTGGTTTTAGGAAATGATAACAACCTCATTGTCTAGGTGAGCTGCAAGTTGATTCATTTTAAATCATTGTCACTCTCTGGTCATTTGAAATTCAAAAAAGAACAAAAAAAGGAGTTAAGAAAAAAAAGGTTGGAATGCCACAGCTGAGATGAAATAAAATGTAAACGTGAAGTTACAGCCTTCTGCTATTTTTTGTATTTACTAAATAAGGTATTTTCTGTTGCCAGGTCTTAATATTCCTCTTTATTATTTTCTCCATTTCAGATATTGTAAAAGATGTAATCTTGTGAATGACTAGAGGAAAGAAAGGCAAATACTCTATACTAGTTTATAAGAATATTATGTAAATAAAAGAGGGGGAAAAAACAACAAAAAAAATTTCAATCTGCCAGGAAGAATGTGGTTTGTTTCGATAAATGAAGTACTTGCCTTTTGTGGACTTAAATGCACATCTCAGTTCATATGTCTCAATTTCATGTAATTTTCCTAGTTTCCTATCAGCAGTTGTACTATTTAATGTTCATGGCCAAGTTTAGCTCTTCCAAAAGCTTTTAGTTGGGCAAGATTTCTGTAATTCTATGTATTCTAATTTCTTTTTTTCCTTTTGCATCATTCTGGCCTGGCTAATCATGGGCTAATCACGATTTTTCCCGAAGGCCTGAACTAAATTGGAGTGGTAGGGGAAAATATTTAAAGCTGTTTTTGATTATTATTATTTCTTATTTATTTATTTATTTTTACGAATATAAAAAGAGCTGATTTACTAAGATTAATCTTGCTTTACAGATTGATGGTGCTGGACTTGCTACCTGCATTGAACTGTGTGTGAAAGCCTTGCGCTTGGAATCCAGTGAAAATGCAGATGTCAAGATATCTATTTGCAAGACTATCTCCTGTTTGCTTCCAGATGATTTGGAGGTTAAACGTGCTTGTCAGTTGAGTGAATTTCTTCTTGAACCTACTGTGGATGCATACTACGCTGTTGAAATGCTCTATAATCAGCCTGATCAGAAGTACGATGAAGAGAATCTTCCAATACCAAATTCATTGCGCTGTGAGCTCTTACTTGTACTGAAAACTCAGTGGCCTTTTGATCCAGAATTCTGGGACTGGAAAACTCTAAAGCGTCAGTGTCTGGCTTTGATGGGAGAGGAGGCATCCATTGTGTCATCGATAGACGAACTCAATGATAGTGAAGTTTATGAGAAGGTTGAGGATTGCCAAGAAGAGACTAAAGAAACTTCTATGAATGGGTTTGCTGGCAGTTTTGATGAAGCTACAAGCCTTCTTAAAGGTATTAGAGATGAGAAGCAGAAAAAGAGAGAAATTAAAAAACTCAGAGAGAGAGGATTCATATCAGCTAGATTCCGGAACTGGCAAGCTTATATGCAGTATTGTGTGTTATGCGACAAGGAATTTCTCGGTCACAGAATAGTTAGGCATGCTCAAAAACATTATAAAGATGGAATTTACAGTTGCCCTATTTGTGCCCAAAATTTTAATTCTAAAGAAAACTTTGTTCCCCATGTAACTTTGCATGTAAAAAAATCCAGCAAAGAGAGACTGGCTGCTATGAAACCGCTGAGAAGATTGGGAAGACCTCCTAAAATAGCAACTACCAACGAGAATCAGAAAACCAATTCTGTATCCAAACAGGAGCAGCGACCCATTAAGAAGAACAGTCTCTATTCAACAGACTTCATTGTATTTAATGATAACGATGGCTCTGATGATGACAATGATGATAAAGATAAACCGTATGTACCAGAGATAGTACCAGTTCAAAAGCCACTACCTGTTAATGAATTCACTTGCCCTGTAACGTTTTGTAAAAAAGGCTTTAAGTATTTCAAAAATCTAATAGCACATGCAAAGGGGCATAAGGATAATGAAGAAGCTAAACGTTTTCTAGAAATGCAAAGCAAAAAAGTGATATGTCAGTACTGTAGACGACATTTTGTAAGTGTTACTCATCTGAATGATCATTTACAAATGCACTGTGGCAGCAAGCCTTATATCTGCATACAGATGAAATGTAAGGCTGGTTTTAACAGTTATGCTGAGCTGCTAACTCACAGGAAGGAGCATCAAGTCTTCAGAGCAAAGTGTATGTTTCCTAAATGTGGGAGAGTGTTTTCTGAGGCCTATTTACTGTATGATCACGAAGCACAACACTATAATACCTATACCTGCAAATTCACAGGCTGTGGAAAAGTGTACCGTTCTCAGAATGAACTGGAAAAGCATACTGAAGAACACAACAAGCAGCCTGAGGAAGTGCAACAGCCTGAAGGCCAGACTAATCAGTCTGATCTTAGTCAACCTTCTAAAGCTAATGAAAGTACTGATGGAGTTGCTGTTAAAGAGGAATCAGCATCTGCTCCAGCTGACAACCAAAGTAGTTTTACTGAAGGAGAAAACTATGTCTGGAATGAAATCAAAGCAGAACCGGTAGGGAGTGAAAGCGCAAATACATCCCCAAGTATACTGCAGCAAAGCGATTCCTTGCCTAATGCTGCTCCAGAAGAGGCTGCTGCAGGTTCAGTGAAGGCAGAAGTAGCAATTCCAGTGAGCAGTGTTAAGGTGCTTGCAGTTAACCAGAAGATCCGAGATAACTTTGTAAGAAGAGGTAAACTGGCTGCTACTACCAGTAAAGTAGATACCACTAAATCTGGAGCCCAGCAATTGTGCTCAACAGTTGATTCTTGTCTTCCAGTTTTCCAAGAAAGAAAGGAAGAGAATTTTCACAATCAGTCTCAGAATGTTCAAAATATATCTGCGAGTTCAAACACACTAAAACCAGAAGCCCTTGAATCAAAAAGCTTAGAAGGGCAAGTAAACATTGTAAATACACTTAGCGTGCAGAATCAGGCAGGATACCGAAACAGTGTTCCCATTTCCAAACTTGAAATTGAAGACAGTATTAAAGCTGCAGCTAATCTATATAACCTACCTTTAAAAACTTTAGAAAGTATTACATTTATTCCACCGCAGCCTAGCATAAATAATTCTTTAGCTCCAACCGTGTCACCAGCAGCACCAGTTCAGAAATTCAGTTGTCAGGTTGAGGGGTGTACTCGAACATATAACTCATCGCAGAGCATTGGCAAACATATGAAGGCAGCGCACCCTGATCAATATGCTACTTTTAAAATGCAGCGTAAAAATAAGAAACCACGAAAATCCAGCAATTTACAAAACGTGGAAAACGATGAAAAGGTTGTCTGTCTGATGCCATCGCAAGTGGGCAATGCCAGTAGTGCTGCTTTTACTGCACAGAACAAAAACAACTTGAATCCCACCTGTTCCAGTCAAGTGCAACACCTCTCAAGTACGCTTTTCCCAACTCACTTAGAAAACTTGACCAATCCCATGTTGCCTGTAGTGGAAAGTGTCGTGAATCCAAGTTTGTCTACTCGTATTAAAAGTGAGCCTGAAAGTGTTCTATGTTCACAGATGGAAAATCTGTCTGGTATAACCTTGCCTTCCCAGTTGGAAGATCTGGCAAAAAGAGTTATGCCTCTGAATATTGATGGCAGTTCAGATCCTTTTCTTCCTTTGCCTGCAGAGAATGGTCCAATGTCTCTTTTTCCTTCACCATCAGAGAACGCCCCAAGCTCAGTCTTCTCACAACTGGAAAACAACACAAACAACTTTTCATCACAGCTAGAAGGAAACAGCAGTTCTGCTTTCCCAAAAGAGGAAACTATTGATCAATTGTTTCCTTCGCGAGTGAATAATGAAAACAACTTCAGTGAAACCGGTTCTCAGCATCCAGCTTCAGAAAAGGTGAAAAAGGACCGTGGCCGGGGTCCAAATGGAAAAGAAAGGAAGCCAAAACATAACAAGCGGGCAAAGTGGCCAGCAATAATTAGAGATGGTAAATTTATCTGTAGCAGGTGTTTCAGAGTTTTTACTAATCCTCGATCACTTGGTGGTCACTTATCTAAGAGGTCATATTGTAAGCCCCTTGAAGGATCAGAAATTTCTGCAGAAGCTCTGCAGGCTAATGGACAGTCTTTGCTTGCTAGTATGATTCTTTCCTCAAATTCATTAAGCTTGCAGCAACCCCAGGAGTCTACTTTCAATCCAGAATTGTGTTTTAAAGATCCAGCATTCCTGCAATTGCTTGCATCTGAAAATCGTTCTGCGGCCTTACTGCAGACCATGTTCCCACGGGCCAATGTGCCTAACTTTAATACCAGTGGAAATGAGGAAGGAAATCAAATTATAAAACAAGCTTTGGAAACTGCAGGCATTTCAAGTACCTTTGATACCACAGAGGTACTTCCACATATAGTTACAACAAGTTGCGTCACTGGTACAACTCAAATAAATGCAGCTGTTCTTCCCAATTCAACCATGTCACCTCTGTTGCAGACAGTCTGCAACCCAAGTACTCTGCTAACAGACCAAAACAGGACCCTCAATACCAAAATTCCTTCAGTAAATGAGTGCAAGAGTTTACCTGTTTTTGCAACAGATGATTTAATGCTGAAGACAATTGAAAATGGTCTATGCTCTAGCTCGTTTTCTAATGCTGCTGCAGGAGCACAAACCTTTGCAGGGAACACTTCACGAGTTTCAGTTATAAGTACTCCCAATAATTCAGTATCAAATAACTCAAATAAGAAGGGAACCAGTGCTTCAAAGAGGAAGAGGAAAGCAACTACACCCTTAGTTGCACCAAACATAGCACAGAAAGTAGTAGTAAATAATATAACAGCTACGGGACTTTTAGCCAAAACCACTGAAGGAAACATGCAAACACAGGGAGATAATTTTCAGTCCAACTTGCTAGCAAATTGTGATTCTCAAGCAGTGGCAGAAAATCTCACACAGAAACTCAGTAATGCTGACAATCAGTTATTCGTGGCCAGTATCAAAGAGAACTTAAAAACAAATCTCGAGGCTCGTACAGCATTAACAGTGAAAGCTGAAAATGGGGATTCCCAGATGATGGCTACAAATTCTTGTGTGCGGACCAATTCGGAGGAGCATATTTCAGAAGACAATGTCATTCAGAACTTTGAAAAAACCCTTGAAATAATTAAAAGTGCCATGAATTCACAGATGCTTGAGGTGAAAACTGAGATTCAGGATACTGGCACTGCTTCGGGACAGAGCTTGCAAGTAAATAACACACAAACTTCTTCAGGAAATTCTTCAAATAGTGTACTGTTACCGACTCACACACAGTTTGCAGTGCATTCAGGGAATGTCACTGCTGCAAAGACTAACTCTACTCAGTCTGAAACATCTCAAAAAGTTGATAATCAAATACTGGAAATTTTGGAGGGCTTGCAAAAACTGAAACTCGAAAATGATTCATCCATTCAGGTCTCTGAGAGTGTTTGCCAGTGTCCTCCAGCAGATTCTCTAGCACCAGCAGTTCCTGTTCTACCAGTTGAAAACAAGCCCCTCGTCCAGATATCTTCAGAAACGATTATTCACTTTAGTGACAAAGTTAATAAGCCTTTTGTGTGTCAGAATCAAGGTTGCAACTATAGTGCCATGACAAAAGATGCATTGTTTAAACACTATGGCAAGGTTCATCAGTACACTGCAGAAATGATACTGGAAATTAAGAAACATCAGCTGAAGTACGCCCCATTCAAGTGTGTTGTTGCTAGCTGTCCAAAGACATTTACACGAAACTCTAATCTCCGAGCACACTGCCAGCTTGTACATCATTTTACAACAGAAGAGATGGTAAAATTAAAAATTAAAAGGCCTTACGGTAGAAGGTCTCAAAATGAAATTGTAAACACAACTTCGCAACCAGTTGAAATAAATTTGCAGACACTAATGACGGAAAACAAAACTGCAGCTCTGTTGGACAAAGAAGGTCCGATAAAGGAAGCTCTGGAGCCTGTAAATGTCTTGGAAAAGTTACTACCAGAGAAAAATATTCCTGAAAGACCGGAAACACCTCCCCAGGTGGTTTCCGTTCCATTGGAGCAGCATAACGCAGCCACTTTTGGTAACGCAGAGGCAAAAGAACACAAAGTTAGGAGGCACAGGAAAGAAAAAGAGGAGAGAAAACGTCGGAAGCCTGTAACAAAACCTCTGGAGTTTCCAACTCGATACAGTCCTTACAGACCATATCGGTGCGTCCATCAGGGCTGCTTCGCGGCATTTACAATTCAGCAAAATCTAATTCTTCATTATCAAGCTGTGCACAAATCAGACCTTCCTGCCTTCTCTGCTGAAGTGGAAGAGGAGAGTGAGCCAGGTAAGGAGGAACGTGATGAGACTGAAACTAAGCCCACCATCAGAGAATTCAGGTGTGAGATGAGTGACTGCTCCCGAATATTCCAGGAGGTTCCTAGCTTGATACAGCATTACGTGAAGCTTCATAACATGACCCCTGAGCAAATCAGAAACATGAAACCAGCTCCAGAGGCAGGAAGATTTTCTTGTGATCAGTCTCAATGTAAATCTTCGTTTACAGTGTATTTCAACTATGTTACACATCTTGAGACAGATCACGGTGTTAAGATAAGGCCGAACAAGGTAGAAGATGATGGTGTATTCAAGTGTGACTGTGAGGGCTGTGACCGTATTTATGCTACTAGATCTAACCTCCTAAGGCATATTTTTAATAAACATAATGACAGGCATAAAGATCATCTAATAAGACCCAGAAGGCTGACACCAGGTCAGGAAAACATTTCAAGCAAAGCAAACCAGGAGAAACCAGTGAAGTCCAAACAGAGAGGACTGAAAAACAAATCGGGAAAGGAAAGCAGCAGATTGTCGGAGAAAACAAAACGAAAGAAAAACGTTAACTTGGACAACAAAAATGCAAAAGCAATGCAAATTCAGGAAAATAAGGCTTATTCACTGAAACGTGGCAAGCACGTGTTTTCTATAAAAGCCAGAAATGAGGCATTATCTGAATGTACGAGCAGATTTGTAACTCAGTATCCATGTATGATAAAAGGATGTTCTTCTGTAGTTACAAGCGAAAGCAACATCATAAGACATTATAAATGCCACAAATTGTCCAAGGCCTTTACTTCACAGCACAGAAATCTCCTCATTGTATCTAAAAAGCACTCTGTGCCAGAAGTAAAGGAAACGCCTTTTGAGCAAGAGGAAACTGAGAAAAAAATTGATGTGGAAGGGACAGAACCAAGTTCATTAGCAAGCAATAATGATTCAAGCACATCGACGTTACCACAAAAAGAAGCTGAGAAAGATGAAAAGGATGAAGTGGATGAACTGACAGAACTCTTCATTACTAAACTGATTAACGAGGATTGTTCGAGTGCTGAAAATCAAGCAAAAATATCTTCCAATGTAAATAGTGACTTGCAGGAGACCAACTCCTGCCCCTCAGAGAAGCAAAAATCAAACAACTTAAAAAGAGCAAATAAAGAAAAGAATGTATCTCAGAATAAAAGAAGAAGAACTGAAAAAGCAGAGGAGGTGCTGCCTGCTGAAGTGAGTAACCTGCACAGGGAGGAAGAGACTGCTGTTGCTATTCAGACAGCTGAAGAGCAGCCTGCAGCTTTTGACTGGAGTTCATTTAAGCCTATGGGTTTTGAAGTTTCATTCCTCAAGTTCCTTGAAGAGTCTGCTGTGAAGCAAAAGAAAAACACTGAAAGAGACCACCATAGCAGCGGAACCAAAAAAGGATCTCATTCAAACACACGGAAATCTAACGAGAAGACCTCCTTAGCAACAAGTAATAATGTCACTTGGTCATCTTCTGCAACGGAAACCTTTGTACAGTTTGCCAATCCATCACAGCTTCAGTGCTGTGATAATGTAAAGATAGTTTTAGACAAGACTTTTAAGGACTGCACTGAGCGTGCGTTGAAGCAACTTCAGGAAATGAGACCTACCGTCAGTTTGAGAAGACTTGATGAACACTGGGAAAATGATCCAGAAGTTACAGCTGCAAAAGAAAGAAAGGGTAATGAAAAGGGCAATCAAAACTGAAACCCTACTGTGTGTAACCATTACCTGTAATAAAGTTTATTTTGAATAGGAAGCCATCACGCATGCTAGTAACTGTCGAGCTCTTTTATTTTGAGGTGGTTTAATCTAGAGAAAAACATGACATTTGTCATGTAAATTTTCATTTGTTTTTATCCCTATGGGACTTGAAGAACAGAATAATTGCTTCAGCTTTGTAAATACTTGATCAAAACCTCAACTTTCTATCGAATTGTCCTTTCCATGAACTAAATCTTTGTGAATTGTCTGTGATTGGTATCTTTCACCAGGTCACTGCTCATGTACAACAGTACTCTTTATTTGTAGATACATTTTTTTTTTTTTGTATATATTTATTATTGTAAATCATTTGCTGCCACCAGCAGTCTGTAAGTCTAAACTATTAAATGACACATTTATATACAGAATTTTAATTGTAACTAAGTGATCAAGTTTTTAAAACTGTCCTTTAATCATTTTAAATTAAGACCTTTTGAACTACAAGTAGCTGAGTCTCCCATATCCAGTTTATTTTGCGTAAAGCATTTATTTACAGGAGAGGAGCTGGATAAGATCACACTTCATAGGTCCAACATACTGACACGCTCATTTTTGTACATTTTAACATGCAGTGTCTACGGATGATACTCACGTGTAGTTAACTCATAAATATAATAGTTTTCTTATAGCTACATTTTTCATGGCTTTTAATTGGATACAAAGCATTTATGATTCCATAATAAAAAAAAAAATGGAAATGTGAATAAAATAGTTTGCTACATCGGAGATTTAAAACAATATTTGGTATTAAAGAATCCATTGTGAATGTGATAGAAAATTAGTAGTGTGGAGCAGTGTATATATTTGAGGTGGTGATTTGTGAAGTAGCCCAGTATTGCCTTAAATAAAATCACATTTCATTTCTTGTTTTATACATGTGATCTTATAAAGGTTATTTTTGTTTCTGTAACTTAGATTGGTGTATAGTTTAATTTTTTGTTAAAAAATCAAAAAATCCAAAAACAAACCTTCAGAAACCGTTTCTGTAAATAGTGGGTTTATAAAACAGATGGTTTATTTTGATAATACCAGTTTGGTATCTATCTATAAAACGCGTGAGTCCTTATGCCATACCGTCAAAAACTGAATAAACAAAGGCACTTTCTGAAAGGGAAGTGAGATTGTGATCTTACGGATACACTCAGTGGTTGTGCTCTGTTGATGGCACGGGCTCTCTCTGCACTCCTTTGCCCCTTGCTGACTGTGTTTGGCACTGCTTGTGCCACCTCTGTGTTTTCCACACTGGAAGGAGCCCCCGGAGCAGTGCCACGTGTAGCGCTTGGGTTCGGGGCGCTTCCTCTATATGCTGCTAACTGACACGGCAGGTGTCCGGTTTGTTGAGTAACCAAAAGAGCAAATGTGATAGTGGGAGCTGTCGGTATCTAGGAATCTGTGGTATTGTTGTTGGTATGTGATTGTGTGCGGCTCAAATGGGACAAGCCAGCTGGATTGTGCGGTACCAAAAATTTCTCTTGGATTATTCTCATACTGGATGTGACCTACCTTCAGTAATATAAAATAGTCTTTATCTTCGGAGAGACTGGCTTGCATTTTTTATTTCTATAAACTTGTCTTGCCATGTAAAGCTTTGCATTAAATGCTTCACCTGATTGCTTTTAAACCATTCACCTGGAATCTCTGACAGTTGACTTGAAGATCAATTCAGAGGGCAGACTCTTAGAGCAGAACAAACGGACTGGTTTTGAGAGTGGTGATCATGTATGAAAAAGCAAGAAGGCAGCAGCATTTCAGCCTTAGAAATAGCTCTTCTTCTGCTCTCTGGTGCTGAGTTGTATGCCTTTTTACAAAGCATTTGCTTCCTTCTGAACAGGGTCCATTTGCTCATGTAAACTTCATCCCTCTTGAGTGACCAAACACTGCCACGTTAGCAAATCAAAGGTGCAATCTGAAAATGGTAAAAGCTGAACAGATGCCGTGTTTTCACAGAATTGCAGGGATTGGAAAGGACCTCGAGAGATCATTGAGTCCAGCCCCCCCTGCTAAAGAAGGTTTCCTACAATAGGTTGCACAGGTAGGCGTCTGGATGTTTTTTTCTCTAGGAGAGATCATAACTGCATGGTGCCATGTTCTGGGGAGGGGACCTGCAGGGGAGGAGAGGAAAGGGACCACCTTGGGGGCTGTGGTGGAGATCTGCTGCCCTCAGATGTACTTGAGGGTAATTGGATGTCCACAGACCCTGCAATCGTTCATTTTTGGAAGACCTGTTGATCAGTTTTTGTGTTAACGTAAATCAGTACGTCCAACAGAAACATCCCCAGTTACAGTTACTGCAGGATTTGCCCTTTTTAGACTGAGAATAGCATAAAACTGTTCAGACACATAATGTTACAGTAGGATGCCATTTAAAAAAAAGTAAAATTTAGTGCCATACACATCCAGGACATCATTTCTAATTCTGATCTGAGTGTAGGATCTGAATAACTGAGAATGAAACTTTTAATATTCTAATATTGTCATCCCAATCGATCCACATTTTTAAGAACTAATACAGTCGTGGCACATTCCGTGTTAGATGGATACTGATTGCCTGTTCAACGGGTAAACTGGTGTGGTATTTTTCCTTTAAAACAAGTAAGCTTTAAATAAGGGGCTGAAGGGAGGGTTCACTTTAAGATCTCACAGAGTGCCGAGGGTGTTGTAGTTTGGTAAAGCCACCTGCAGAAGTTCTTGATGAGATGCATTTCTGTAGTACTTGCATTTGGGTATTTCACCACAAGGATGTGTGATACCTTCCCACCCACTGTGCCAACAACTCCTGCTGGCCCACACCCTGCTCCTGCCCATGGGATGGCACTCGGTGTGGTTGTAGAATCATAGAATCTCAAGGTTGGAAAGGACCTACAAGATCATCTAGTCCAACCGTCCTCCCATTACCCTTGCTCCCACAAGCCACTATCCCATACCTCGTGGGTCCTCATCTCATAGCTCGTCCATTCAGCATTCAGATGGTACCACCCCAGCCTATGGGGTACCGCAGCACCATCCAGTCCATGCCCCCCTCTCCCCAAATTTCTCTTGCCTCCCTGTCTCTCCCCAGAGCTTGGGACCTCGCAGCTCCTGCTTCCCCTCTGCTGGGCCCAGTTTGGCTCTGGCCTCAGCATGGAGGGGGGACAGGGTACGGGAGGTGAGGGGCAAGGGGAAAGCCATCTGCAGACAGGGAAGTATTTATCTTCCGTGATGTTTTTTTTCCAACTTCATCTCTCAGAAGGTGAGATTACCTGGGTTTTAAAGGATACTAGGATTTACATAAGCTTTGGATCTTTTTAACGTTTGCAGAGATGTTTTAAAATACGAATGAGGTAAATATTTTTGTACGAATGTGCACTGAGCGATTATGGTATTTTTCCATTACAGTGAGGGCTCAGGCCAGTTTTGTAGCAGTTGCTGTGTGTTTAAGAAAGCAGTACTTTCAGCCTTCAAAAATGAAAAAATAGAGCATTTGAATTGAAAATTTTGGCATTTTGTCTGCTCGGGTGACGTGGAAGTTGAATGCATTTTAAAAAGCCCATTGACTTTTAGTTTAGGACTTGAGTCTGCAAACTCACTTGGACCAAAAATGGAAGTGTGAATGACTTCAGAGATGGAGGGGTGAGTGATGTGGGCTGGAGCTGGAGCTGAAAGGAGCATACAGGTGGGAAAAGGCTGTGAGGAACCAGGCTGAGACCAAATGCTGAACAAAGAGCAAAGGTGCCAAAAGCAGACAGGTTTCTGTTTTCTCGTTAAGTAAAATCTGGCACAGCTGCCATCTGTGATGCTTGTTTCCTTTTTGTTAGCTCTGCTAAGTGCTCATCTGGTAGTGCAGCTAATGATGTAAAACCACTTGGCTGTTTGCTGCCAGTGAGTCAGGGCTCATGGAGATGGTCCAGAATACTTTTCTGGGATATTTTCCATGTGAAGTACTGGTTGAATCAAAACCAGAATATCCGTTGATATGGGAAATTATCATTTCAGGACTGTTCAGGATAGGAATTCAGGACATTTCAGGATAGGAATTAATGAGAAAGAAAAAGTTGAGTAAATATTCCAAAACCACTTTTTCAGTGATGTTCTGTCTTCTGATCTGTCTTTGACAATTATGAAATAGTCCTTACGGAAACACTTTTGTTTATCTTGATGGTGTTGCCATTGTCTTAAGAAACAGCACATTAGGGTACCAAAGGAACAAGTTAATGCTCGTTTTCTTACTTAGCAAAACTGACACAGAGCTGATGGGCAATAGTTTTCCTTCATGCAGTTCTTGATGGGTTTTGTGTGGTAGCTGTGAAGGTTTCCAGTTACATTTCTATCCCAAGCTGTTCCGTGCATGTGGAGCTTTAACAGAAAATATAGGGAGTCTTGTAAAGCACATGAAATCAGTTCAGCATTCAGGCAGCTCTGCTCATTGCAGACAGCCCTTTCTCTAAAGGGTGTTTTGCTCAGACTCAGCAGTGACGTCAGGTCTTTGATCACAGCAAAGGAAGGAGAACATTTCCCTGAAGTAAGTCTTTATAGGCATCAGTTTCTGATATCTCAGAGCTTTACGTTCAACGGAATACAAATGTCTATCCCTTTCCTGTTAGCCTGTGTTGCACCCATAACGAAGAGCAGCAATGCATAGTGTTCAGGAGATGTTTACATTGTTAGTACAAGAGGTATTCCACAGATAGCTACATGAGCTGGTCTGCATCACGGTGGGTTTGGCTAGGTGTGTTTGCCTCTTACTGTTTTTTTTCTTCTGAAATGTTTCGTATTAGTCTGCTGGAATGGGTCTGGGACTATCCAGCTCACTTGGAGTGGCTGCTGTGTGTGCCAGCCCTTCTGGTCGCTGTCTCAACACGTATCAGATCTACCTACCTGGCAAACGCTGTCAATCCCCTTACTGTTTGGTGTCTTCATTCCAGGTTCTTCCAGCTCTGGATACAAAAAGCCTCTTTGCTTGTACCAAAGCAATTTTGTGTAATTTCCAAATGCAGCTGTTTGAGCAATTGTTTCAGTATG
>PPHD01012997.1:0-15720 GCA_002909625.1 Bambusicola thoracicus | reverse complement strand
CTCTTTGTAAGGCAGATAACTCTAGGGAAAGTTCCAAAAAGCTCTGGTTAAAATAGGCAGACAGACACAGCAAACCTCGCTGCTAAAGATGGATGATGAGCTCTGAATATATTTAAATCCCGAGGGCAGGCTTAGAGAATTAAAAGGAAGATGCAGAAAAAGCTCTGCAGTTTCTCGAGCACATTTGTAGCATGCAGAAGGTTGTCTTACAGTTCACTTCTCCACGGCGCCAAAGCAATTGCTCAACGCGGCTCCCATCAGCGATGGCAGGTCTACATTTCAAGTTAGAATTACAAGAAGATGAAACAAAAATCTCAGCTAAGTAGAGGCAAAGATAAACAGTGAAATGCGATCCAAGTTACACACTGATGTTAGAATATCTCTAATCTGTTAACAAATTCTGCACTCTTGCTACTGATTCAGAACTGCTCCACGGTGCCAAAAATCGTGAGCTTACTCTCCGTCCTACTTTTCAGAACCGAAAGCAGTGATGAAAATAGAAAGAATCAATTCCATTTCACTCCTGCAACTCTGTAGAGCTCCAAGCAGCACCAGAAGCAAGCTCTGAGGCTGTCAGAGGAGCAAATGCACTGGATGGCTGAGTGCCCCCATGGCTGTAGACAGGCAGTTAACCTGTGGCTAACCTGTGGCCCTAATCCTAACCTGTGTCCCAGGGCAGCCTCCTGAGACACCCAAGGAGATGTTCTGCACTGTGGACCACCTTTAGCTGGGAGCGTTCCGGGTGCCCCATCCAAAGCAACTCAAGGTTGGGATGCTTTCCTGAGGAGAAATATTTGACTCCATGCATACTGAGCAGGATCTAGAGATCAACAGCTGGCATTGTGGGCACGTACTTTGAAATTTTGGCTATTATTGACAGGTTGGGTGAGATTCCCCACGCTCACCCATCTGTTTCATCCCCCAGAATAACAGCAGCTGGAGGGGTTCACAAAGACCCCTGCAATCCACTGTCCTGTCCGTAACAGGACCAAAGCAGATGTACAGGAAAGAGAAAAAAGAAGGCAAACAGATGGTGCATCCCTGAGCATCAGCTGTGCAGCACAGCTCAAGGAATGTGAATTACTGTAAGGACGAACAGAGCGTGATTTCGCTCATTTCTCATTGCTGATGTGAACAAGCATAACTCATGTTTGCAATTCTCTCACATATCAGGTAGATCTCTCTAGTAATGTATTCAAGAATTAGATTGCTCGGTGGGTCAGCGACAAATATCAGGACTGGCAAAAAACACACAGGATGAAGCATCTCCTCTATTGGAATTACAGGGATCTTCACCCTTCACATGCTCAAGGGGAACTAATTGAAAGGGTAATTCTATCTCAGAAGCTGCACAACTCTTGGCTGTTACGTCCATTTAGGCTCTATGGAGGAACATCAGAACAAGAGCAATTCTGCTGTTGGATTCCCCTGAGCATTTCACTCAGGGAACAAGCACCAATGGTTGATCACTGTTCCCCCAAACAAGACTGAGGTGTGCAAAACCTCCTCACTCACTCAGGGATGTTCAGTATGTTCAATAGAGGCACAGTTTGTTTTGATTCATTTTTGTCTTCCCCCCCCCCATACATGAGAACTAAGAGGGAAATCCTCCATCGCTGCAGAATCACACGCTGGTTATTGCATCCTAGTTGGTTATTCCAAAATGACTGCACCTGCTGTCCCTTCATTACTGCATTCCTTCTGGTTGGATAGGGAGAACATCATACATCCTGCATATAAATCCTTCTACCAGAAGAACAGGAGGGAACACAGCTCGGAGTTCACCTGGCTCAGCACTGAACACCACCTCAAACATAATGATTTAAGAGGTTATACAAACAAGTAGCAATCTTGTAGCCTTTCTAGGGAGCAGATGCAGCCTTTTCTCAATATCCAGCTGCTGCAATTTCAGTACACTACCATTTGCTCTGTCTCAATATGGTGAGTAATTCATGCCCTTTCTATCAGAAGATAACTTTATACGCTTGAAAACAGCTATCACTTTTTCCATTAACCTTTCAATCTTTTTGCCTCTGTAGGTTAATATTTCCAAACACCAGCCTACCATCCTTTGATCCTCTCACCTCTCATCATTTGGTCTGCCTCTTCCTTCAAGCGCGCTGCCACAGGCTGATACTGGAGCTTTTCCAATATCAGGAAGAATGCAAGGATTTCTCCCCTCCAAAAAGCATTTTAGTATCAGAGTTACATTTTCCACTCTGGCACAGCACTGTTAAAGCATGTTCAGCTTTTGATCTCTATCATCCCTGTGGCTGGACCCGATGACCTTGAAGGTTGTTACCAACCTGAGGAATGCTATGATCCCTGGATTCTTCTAGGAAACTGCTGCCCAGAGCCTTCCCTGAATGCAATATATTAGTTTTCAGCTCAAAGACTTCTCTCCATTACATCCCCTGAACTTCACTGTTGACTCTGTGCTTCCCAGTAGGTTTCAAACTTTCTAGCCAATCTTTTTTCTCCATCACTTGAATTCTCTCTCACTTCTATCCTCCCTCTCTTTTGTCTAATGGATCTAACAGGCAAAGAGAAGAGACACAAGAACTCTGAGATCACAGAAACATTTATCTTATTTTCTTAGGACAGTCCAAAGCCAACAAATCCCCTGCTTAAAGTCTCTTATGTTCCTCTAATTCTAATGCTTGTTCAAAAATCACCCTATAATGAAAACAGAAGCTCTCACAACTTTGACACTAGTTTAGTATTAATCTCAGAATTCAGGGATCTCAAACAGCAGCAGCAAATAACGTGTTCTTCTAAGAGCCTCTTTTGAGAGACAACTTTTCCTCTTCTTCCATTACAAATAATTAGCTAAACTATAGGCAAGCCTACGATCCTCCAGAATTCAGTCCTCGGAAGGTTAGGAATTTGTGGCTGATGGAATGCATTCTTCAGATACGGGAGGATTATTCCATTTCTATTACAAGTAAGTGTTTGAATTGTACTATAAATACAGCACACTAGTTCAGCTTCAACTGCAAAGTGGAAAGATTCACAGCTCTACAGAGTACCATCTGGGGGAAAGGGATTCTGCCCTTCGATAGAACAAGAAATGGAAAGAGTGGAAAGAGTGAAGACACAGAAATTAATTATTGCCCACGATAAAAGCACAGAATCAGAACGCAGCCTTTGTGCAGCTCAGCATTCAAGATATTACTGAACGTTAAATGTTCAGTGCTTGCTAGTAATTCACAGTTTAAATGTCTACGGGTAACATTTAAAATCATCAAGAAAGGATGAGTAAGGAGAAAGGTGGTTTGAAACTCCAACTGGCTCATTTCCTCATCTCCTGTTCAGTCAGCAAGGAGAGCAATACTGAAAGGGCAACTCAAGCAGCATGCCATGCTATCTCTGCCCAGTTTGTAGCTAATTATGTACAAGAAGTCATCTATTGCTACCAGTTCATAAACGTGGGCAACAAATCTGTTAAGCTGAACAGACAAGAATAGAATCAGCAAACTATTCAGGAAGGATTCAGGGATCCAGGAGTGACTTATTAACTAACAACTGAAGTCCAAAAACGTTGCAGCAAAAGTTATGCTTACATGGAAATCAGGAAGATTCTGAACACTCACAGCAGTGATGAAACTCTCCAGAATTAACACAGACAAAAACCTCTAAGCTTTTGTAATGTGAGAATGCATGAATACAGGCTTTCTAATTCACAACTGAAAAAAACCACCAACTATCTCCCAAATGGTATTATGGTCTTAGAAAGACAAAATAACATGAGCATTTCAATCAGGCTTGTCACTTTGGCAGCTTTTTAAGAAATCTGGTAAAATAACTACATGTCTTAGAGAGAGGAAAAGAAATAATTTAAAGTAACAGCATTAAAGAATTGTCTTTAAGGCTAGTTAAATGACTTAGTGCTTTATGTCCATGATGCACTTAGGGACAAAAACAATTAAATTTTAAGTCCGTCACTCTTAGATTTGCAGGAGAGAGGTATAATATCAGGTGAATTAAAGAAGATGAATGACTTGATAGATTCAAGGGAGCAATCACAGTCTTCAGGACATAAAGAGTTGGCGGCAGTTGCAGAATGAGGATGGATGGCACAGAAAAGGAGGAAGAAGAAAACCAGCTCCTAAGTATCAATGCTCTGGAAATAAAAGTATGTATAATCAAGGCTTGACTTTCAGTCCTAGTAAGTAGGACATGTGAATAATAACATCTCAAAGTGATTTTAAAGTCCCAACTGTCATTTACTGTTAATACCACTAAGTGATTTCCACTTGAGATGCAGGACATGCATACATAGTAGTGTGAACTTTTTCCAGATATACAGAGGATAAAGGGAGAGAAACTGGTGGAAGGCTGGAATAGATCAGATCAGATCGAGACAGGACAAAACGTTTTCTGAGAACGCATCAATCATGCAAAAAAAAAATCCAGAGGGCTCTGTGCTAATGGAGAGTTTTAGCTCCTGAGATACCATTTAATGCAGACAGAAAATAGTTGTAATTTTCCTACCTGGGGGAATTTGCGTTTGATAGATGTCAGGGCTCCCTCTGGGAGTTTGGCAAGTTCTGAATCTCTGACGGCATGAACTGTTGTGGCTCTAGGCTGATGGGTTAGTGTCTCTACCTGAAAGAGAACAGAGTCAAAACATTAGAGATAAGGCTTAATGTGCTGTAAAAATAGTACTTCAGGGTTAAGAAACCAAATGTTCCCAAAAATGGGACTATCACACTTTTGGTCACCTACACTGCAAACAAAATATTACTTCCCACCCCACCCCCTAAGAGCCCTTACAGAGGGAACTTCCTAAAGGCACATCCATCTGCAGCACGTAGCAATATCTATGCAATCCAAACCTCACAGACAGATGTTCTGCTGTCTTGCACGCTCATAGCAACAGAAGTTATATCTTTTTGCTGTATCTTCTAATCCTTCATTTTTAATTACAAGAAAGCCATCTGAGAGAAAGAGGAAAATCCAGTTCCCTACTGCTTTCTTTCTTTGTTCTCCCTCCCCTCACCAACCATCGCTCTGAAGTACATTCGTTTCAGTTTCAGACGCTGAATAGCAGCAGCCTTGAAACAGGCAAGAGTTGCTGAGAAAGGGAAGAGGAGCAAACCCACACGTTTTGGCAGAAGAGAGCTTTGCTCTTCCCCAGGTACACACATGTGGATCTGTTCTGTGTAAACACAAAAACACATTACAGTATGCAGCAACCTGAATACGGTGTCCGATGACTTAATTTAGAAGCAGTTAATTTTATGGAGAACAGAAGTTTGAAGCAAACGGTGGCACTATGAAAACTGATGTTGAGGTGTTCTCCTTTGCAGGGAAGAAGTGACACAATATCAACGAGCAGCAGGTTGGGAAGCCCTGCCCTGCACAGTGCAGCCGTGTGCCGGATCCCCTCCTGGAGCATCGCAGAGCCCCGAGCCCGGCACCAGCTCCCGTGGTGCTCCGAAATGCAGAAATCAAATCCCCTGGTGAAATATTTCCACACTCCTAATGAGATCGCCCGCCAGGCGAGATGGCGTCACTCGGAGCTCAGGCGTGAGCTGCAGCACTGAATTGCTTAGTAACAGCCCGGTGCACTTGTGCAAGTTCTAGCACTAGGCAGTGTTTACTGGGTTTAAAACCCATACATCGTGCATTCAGAAAAAAAATAGTGGCTGCTGTACCAGCTGTAATCACTGAGATTAACACAAAAACAACATCCCCACCCCAGCTGCAATTCACCAGCACTTGGAAGAAAAACAAGAACCAACTCCCATTGTAAGTTGCCCAGCAGAAATAGAAGAAAATAACATATCAGCTTATGATTGCTTTTTACAGATCTTGTTGCATAGCTTCTGTTTACAGCGAATTCCAATGGACGTAATGCCTACCCTGCAGAACTGGTACTCAGAGTTAATGTGGGGGATTACACACAGTGTGCTGGCTGAGCTGGGCCAGACATGCACTTCTCTACAAGAAGATTAATGTAAAACACGCAGCTCTGTGACCCCACTTACAACAGGAGTGCATTCTTGGAAGACTGCACGTGCACAAAATGGGCAATGCAGACGGCCACAGCAGTTGCAATTAGTCCACAAGGCTGAGATAAGCCCGCTTGTATCATTAATTCTCGAAAATAGCTGGGTCAGAGCAGCTTAATTCAACCACAGTTGCGCTGTGTGTGAACAACCTCACAAGTTAATGTGAGTTAACACCATTTTGCAAGACCCAGCCTTTGGTTTTTTGTTCAGTGCCAGGGGTGTTTTGTTATGTAATGACATTACAAACCAATTATGCAGCCCACAGGCTGCGGGGTGAGCTCATGCCATCCCTGTCCATTCACAAGTCCCCCCCCAGGGTTACCCCAATGGTTGTGCAATATCTTCTGTTCATCTCTGATCCCTACTACCAGCTTTTGACCTCAGGTTTTCGGATCCGCCATTAAGCTCCCTCGCTCTGAAAGCAGATTAAGGATTTCAATCACTACAATAAACTCCTTCTTCTCAACCAGTCATCAACTGACTGAGTTCAATTTGTTTAATGAGAAACACTCCCAGTGCGTAACACCCTTTTCCACTCTTTCCATTATATGAGAGTGCATGAAATTAACACTGCTCCCAGCAGCTCACACGTCGTTCAGAGGAGATGAGACTTGTGGAAAGAGAATTACATTTCAAAACAAAGCCTCAGGGAATTTTTCCTTCCTCCCCATTGTGACTTCTTCCATTTCAGCTGAATGCTGTTTGTCCACAGGGAGAACAAAAGGAAGATAGAGACCTTCTTCCAGCCTCCTCTACTGGGAGCTGCTCAGGTCTGCAGAGCAAGAGGCATTCACAGCACACTGCATTATGCACTCCTGCAGCTGCAGCAGCTTTGTTGAAAGCAATTCCCAACTGATTACAGAGAATGGATCTTGTGCCACTCTTGCATACGTGCATTATACAAATCCTGCCAGCAGCTCGGCTATCCTCATGCAAATACACTCCACTATCCAAGCTCAGACAACACCCTGGGTCTCAGACACCGTACACCAAGAAATTCAAGTTTTGCTTTGTCCTTCTCATCTGCATTCCCAACCTCTACTCCCATTAGTTTTCCCAGATGATTCATATAATGCTTCCTCTTCTCTGGCAGATAGAAAGTTCCCATTCAACACCCAGACCACCTGTAGGATCATCCTCCACCTTTGTTATGTTCTTGGTTCCCTCTTTGCACTCTGGGCTTACAGGGCCCGTGTTGCACCAGTTCTACACTTCTGTGCATAGGACACTCCCAAATTGAACAGGCATTGGTTTTTCTCACCCTTTTTGGGGACAGAAAGACCTTCTAACCATTGAGTCATATTTCTCCCCTGTCAAATGAACTTTTCTTCTTTGTATTTATCCTTCTTAATAAACTTATTCAGAGGTGTGGGGTTTGTTGGGTTGGTTTTGTCGTTGTTTTGGGTAGGTTTTTTTTTGCTATTATTGCTGTAAAAAACAAGGTTCAGACAACACAAACACAAAAAGCCACTATCAAATTGCTTTGGCTCCTTTGTCCAGTGAACGTTTTAAGCAACCTTCTTTATGTTCCAGGTTTGTAAGCAGTACAAGACTTGGCAATCTAGCTTGAACCTGAATATGGACAAAATCCACCTGCAATCAGCAGATCAGCCCCTAAGATTAATTCATGGCTACACAAAGAGAGGGAGGAAATTGTGTAGTTTTTAGACACATAAGTAGATACATCTATCACCCTGGCTCAGAAGGAACCTCTTCCCAGACTGCTGTAGCCATTTATCCCTTCCAGCACACAACACAGCTACAGCATTTGCTCCAATGTAAGGAAGTATCCATTCCCTCTTTCCCATTTCTTTTCAAATTCCACTGAGCACAATATATTTCGCTGGAAGCAAAGGGCACTTCTTTAGGTCCTCTAGTTCTTCTCCCACAGCATCCACTCCTCCTCAGTGACAAGCCTCTATCAGCTCTGCCCTTCACTGGTGTTGGCTTTTTACTCACCACTGCCATTCTTTATTCACCCTGCTCTCCCTCAAGTGATCCTCCAGTGCTCATGGAGCTCCCTGAAGGCCGCAACCACCACCTCCCTGCTCTGGCTCTACTGGCTCTTCTCTCTGCCACCTTATTATCTGATGTTATAAACCCAGCAAAGCCATTCTGCAGTGCTGCTTTTGCTCTGCAAGCAGCCAGGCTGCCTTGTTTCAGCAGTCACACTGCAGCACCAAATGTCCCACGCCCATTTCTCCCACATCTGCCCTATGGCTCCTCATGTACAGTAAATACCAATGCCTCCTCTCTTCTACCCCCATCAAATTTGTCTGTGCAACACTGCCTTTACTCCATCTCCTCTACGGGATGCATGAAGTGATGCTTTGAGTGCTGTTAATGATTTGCACTGAGGAGCACATGGAAATGGCAAGTGTTATTCCATGGTCCTTGTAACTGATGGCACACTTCACACAGGAGGTGGTCCCTCCTTCACTGCTGCAGTTCTGTTGTTGCTACTGCTAACAAAAAGAAGAAACCCACAGACAGACCTATGCTCTTTTTACTGTTTCTTCCAGTTAATTCTGACAGGCTTTTTTTCATCTTCTCCTAATTCAGCATTAAATAGTGATAAAAACACATATGATGCATCACGTACCATGCCAATGATTCACAACCTTGGCTTACAAGCTTTTACAAAGAAAAAGTGCTATAAATCCTTTAAAACAAGGGAAGAAAGCAATTTATATTCTCACGACCTCTTCTGACTCCGCTTTCAGCAGTCAGCCCTGACAGCTCCTCCAGCTCTCTCCAAATTACAGTTGCAAAGTAACATCCAGCAAGTGCCCTGCCTGCTGTAAGCTGGCCTAATTACTCCAAACTCCTTTTTGAGCCACATCCAACAAAACACTTTCAGTGTTTGCTAAACTTAAGCATACGCAGCCTACTCCTGCAAGGAACCTGCTTCAGCGGGGGATGGACTCCGTGATCTCCAGAGGTCCCTTCCAACCCCTATGATTTCGTGACTCTGGGTCAATATCCCCAGGGAAGGACACACAGCTATCCACATTTGGAGCCGTAGGCACCTCAGATACATCAAGAACTTGACCAAACCCAAGGCTCCTTCAGGTTAGCCTGCCTTCAGCCAGCACTAGATTCATATGGCTCTTTTGGCTCTTCCATGCATTCTCTCCCCATCCACGTGTATAACACACCACTTTCAGCTTCTCCTCCTTTATAGCTGTTATTTCATCTCCTATATATCATATTTCTTTTTCTCATTCTCATTTTTTCCTTGCTGCGAGCTCACAAAAAGCAGTCATCTTTGACAGCACAAAGCCCAGCCGTGCACCACCATCCTCCAGCACAGCACACCAGCAAGCACTGCAGGAGCATGAGGTTGGGGTGTCAGAGGACCATGAGAAGGTCTGAACCCCAGGATTTAACTTAACTTAAAATCTTCATCTTCCAAATCCCCCTCCACGACAGCCCCAAGTGCTGCCTGCCCACTAGCCTGGTGTTTGTATGCTTTAATGTTTTCATGCTCGCTCAAGGCACTTTGGCAATAATTAGCAGCCCGGAAACAAGCACATAAAGGAACAGGTGAGGCCACAGGACACCAGGAGACACAGGGATGAAATACACCACCCGAGGAAGCGTAGCTGCACCAGCAGAGGCACGAGACAAAATGTCAACACTGACATCTGCTGATAGTTTCGGAGGCTCATGGAAAAAGAAAAAACCAAGGCAGCCACACAGGGATGGGCAGCACACACATCCCTGCAGCCAGCACAGCCGTGCAGGCAGACAAAAGCCACGCACACACGGATTGGCACAGCAGTGCTCCTGCCAGGCTAGGACAGGAGATGAGGCTGCTGCAACTGAACACGGCCATGTAACCTAATGAATGTTACATGAAGGGCAACCAAACACTACACGGAACATTTCTCTTCTGGTTTAAACAAGCTGCTCTCAGGCCTTTCCTCAGCTTGTCTGCACCTGAAGCAAATACGTGGCTTATCTCAAATGTTTCCTCCAGCCAGTTTGGATGGATCCAAAACATTAACTTGCTTGTATCAGGAAAGGACAGAGGAGACACTGCTGGAAGCAATGAACGAGTGGGAAGTGCAACCAGACGAGCTGCAAATCGATGCTATTTGTGGGAGCAGTGCCAGTGGATGAATGTGGTACACCATGTACTCTCAAAAGTTGTTCTGACAACCGCTTTCTGCAATCCTTTGTGTGCCAAATTAACCCTGCGACTGAGGACATCCAGCACTTACACTAGGCAGAAAGAGGAGCCCAAACTCTCTTCTATTTATATGTTCGTGTATAGGACTTATACACAGAGATATACAAGGAAGACATATACACCTTAACATACATGTATCCATGTATGTAAAAACGAAGACTGAGCTTCCTACCTTTTGTAATTAAGGCAGTGGAAGTCAGGTTACTGCCTCTGCAGAGAGAACTGAGCCTGCATGTAGTAGCAGTGCAGTGACAGCCCTGTTACACTGCTGAATGCAATTAAGGGACTGAAAAGAGAAGGGCTATAGCTGGGGAAGGGAACTGGTAGCAGACCTCTCGGTATATCTAAGCTTCATTTCTGTCTACATCTGGCTGTAGAAAACACTCACATCCCACTCCTCTAAACCAACAAATAGCCTACAAATACACCAAATGCTACCTGGGACACCTCTCTCCCTATCCATCCCCTGCCCCCCCCTCCCCCCAAAAAAAACAACCCAGCAGCCATTAAACGTATGCAGGTTGTCTGAATAGTATCTGCCAGCATTGTGCCACTGACAGGCACACAGCAGATTCCTGTTACGACTGAATGGTGCTCCGAACGTCAGCAATGGAAGGAGAGAACAGAGCACGGTGACCTGCTCAAATGCCTTCTCACAAGGGAAAGATCTGATTGCCTTCGACTCAGCTGCACATCACAAGAACAGCAAACCCAGCTGCAACTTCAGCAACATCCTTCCCCATCCCTCACTGCTCAGTCTTTCTCCACGAATACTGTTCCTCACCTCTGCTTCCTGCTGTTTGGGAGCCTCCAAGCACTGCCATGATGGAAGGGATCCCATTCCTCTCCCTTAATGTCACTTGCCAAAAAGACAAGTTGTAAGGAGAAAAAAAAAATTCTTTTGCTAACAACTTATGCATGTATTCAGCAGAGGTTGAAGGGGACATGGCATTAACTCACACCACTCGCAAACCAGCTTAGTTTGATGCAGTGCTCCTCAGAATGGAAAGGAGCAGAATGCAGGGGAAATGTGAGACGGTCCTGAAGAGGAGACCAGAAGTTGTATGGAGAGTTAGTTGACAGATGGACAATAGCAATGACATAATCAAAAGGAAGTTTGTCTGGAAGAAGGGAGACACGAAGCAGTGTAAGAAATGATGGTTTGATGAAAGTCCCCTCTCTGAAACCCCGCAGGACATCGGCCCATCTCCCTGCCATCACAGACCCTAACGTTCTCTCAAGAGCCCTCGGCTAGGGAGCTTTATTGGCAGCACCTACAAAACCAAATGACTTCCCCTCACAGTATCAGTGCCAGAAAAATTAACAACAGACCCTACCAGACTGCTAAACTGCACCACAACCATTTTCAGCTATGGTCTCCTGCTTACATCAGCTGTCAGAATCAAGGTAAAATATGAGTTGCAGTGAAAGAATAAATTGTGGCAGGTGTGAGAACCCAAAAAATACACTATTCAACAGCTCCCACCGTGAGGGAGCCACCGGGAAAGCGAGGTCCAGCAGGCTCAGAGCAATGAATGCCCTTCAGCCGAGAGCATCTCCAAAGCAGATCTGGAAATCAGGATGCCGAGCTTCTAATTTCAGTCTGACACTAATTCAGCTGTGCAAGCGTGAGCTCATTTCTCAGAGCTTCCCATGTCTCATTTCTCCACCGGTAAACGCTGCTATCTTTGTTTTTCTTTACAGCTTCACACCTAAGATACTAGGCAAAAAATAAATTTAGTAACATCTTACCAAGACAGGCGGTGCAAGAGATGGCAAGAGAACACCTCCTTCCAGAGCCACGTGTTCCAGCTCAATGCTGAGTGACTTCTGGACCTCATCCGCCTCCAGTTTCCACAGATACAGGCTGTGCACAGAGCGCCTGAGGTGCCATTAATCCTGAATTAACCTCTCATTTTTCAGTGCCTTAGAGCTTAGGATCTGTAGAATTCATGGTTTGAATATAATCACATGCAAGTAATAAGGAAAAAAGAAATCTCCAATTGAAAATTGCCAATGGAACCAGCCCTAACAGAGTGGAACTTGCCTGGTTTTAGTGCTGTTATTGAAGGTACGGTGCTACTCAGTGAGCTTGGTGCTGCCGAGAGCAGGCAGTATACCACAGCATTAATAGTGATAAGGAATAAAAGCCTGACAAGTGTAATCCTGATACCGGTGTTCCCTTTGAGGATTACTCAGCAATTAAACATTTCTAACAGTGGTGCATTTCAAAAGGACGGTGCTCCAAACCCCTGAGGAAATCAGAAGCCATTTACAGATTATCTTGGGTTTTAACTTTTCAGAGAGAGAAAAAAAAGAAAGCCACGCACACTGAGCTATGTTAACATTAAGGAGATGAACAGCTTAGCACCTAAAAGCACCTGAACAGCCATTATTTCTAGAGCGTAGAGCACGATTTCCTGCACAGCAGACCTGGTGTGCTATGCTGCAGCACTGGCAGTGCATCTTCTTGCGCTGCCCTGCACTGACAACGGCAGGGCACAAATGCCATTCTGCACTTGTTTTGCTACCCACAAATGAATGAAGTCCTCCAAGTAAGAAGGGGTGTTCTGAGTGCTGGAGAGGGGCAGGAAGGGTCTTGAAGTAACCAAAACGCTGCTGCAAATTCCCCAGCAGCTGCTTTCCTGGTGAGATGCTGCAGACAGCAGTTTCCTGGAGCAGGTGGCTACAGATAAGTCTAGCTACATGGCATGCAACAGCCCCACTTTCACACATATTACAAGCTCAACAGCTGTCACCGACCCCCCTGCGAGCTGCATGGCATTCAGTCATCTTAGAAACACCGCAGCCTTCCTTCAGGAACACACTTAAGACAAAACGTTGACTTTCATAAAAAGCTAATTGCATTGAAGGTTCCATCCCCATCCAGATATTTGAAGGGAGCAGGCAGAGTACCAATAGCTTTTCTTTGGCAGATTATTCTGCAAGATAGCTTTAGTTTGTTTCATTTTCTCTCCCCCTTCTCTTTACCCAGCAGTGTCTTTCCAACAACACAAGAAGCAAGAAACACCCAACTCAGCCTATGCTTGGGGTTGTAATCCCACAACCTACCTGGGACTGTAATAAATATACCATTTTAAACAACCTCATGAGGAGAATCCCCAGCACCATCAAACACAGGAACGAGAATTTAATTTCCCCTGGAGGACAGCCAGGCACAGGAGAACCAATGGCAACAGAAGTACCCTTTAACTCACATAACAATATGATGAAATTATAAAGAAGTTAACATCCCAAGGTTTTCCGCAAGCTCAACTGTGAGAAATAGCACCAACACGTTAAAAGATTTTCCCCCAGAAGGAACAAAGCAGAGCCTCTACACAACGGCACTGTCACGAACTGCATTTAAACGTGAGGGGATAATTGAATAGATTCATCATTGCCCACTGGAAACCAGACAGAAGGCTTTCCAACAAGTTCTGACATCACGGGATGCAGCAGCTGGAAGCACCCATTAATGGGACGAGCAGCAGCTGGCAGAGTCCTTCTAAGAGGGCTCCCATCTTCCCCACACACAGCCACCCAAGACAACTCCACGTAACAAGAGGAAAGCAAACTTCAGTTTCTAATCCATTCCTCTTCCCCCGAACTGACAGATCTCAGGAACAGATGCCACTGAGTCAGTACAGGGAACAAAACGGCTCGAGCCTCAAGTTAATCCTTGGGAGTGCACACACATGCTTGAAAATTAACATCTTGTCTGAAGCCCTTCGTGTTTCAGGACTTCACTTCTGAAAGCAGAAATGACAGGTACTCATTTCCTATGCGTGTGACACACAGCACTTAAAGGTCTGAGAAAAAGATAAACAAAAATACATTGACGTCAAGACTCATATCTTTAGTTAGCGCACACGGCTCAGTGTGGCACGGTGGGCTCGGAGAGGTTTTGGAGATGTACGCATCACAGGTTGACCAAACTACCAACACCAAGTACTAATCTGATTCCTGGAAGCACCCAGGCCTTCCCAGTGACTTCATTTTCTGGAAAACAAACAAAAGACAACAACAGAAAAACCTTCATCACGTTTTTAAAGGCTCGTAACAGATCTTGCAGAATGGGATAAACAGATCCTTTTTAAAAGGAAAAATGTCACTTTACTGATGCCCTCTGCAAAGAACGACTACATTAATCCTGGCGATCTTTACAAATCCTCCCCCGTGTTTTCCAAAGGCAGCCAGAGCATCGAGATTCGTTCAACAAATGGCAGCATGAGTCAGTGGGCCTGGGAACCATGGGTAGGAAGGAGTAGGTGACGTCCACGGAGTCACAGAAGTCTTCAAATGACTCATGTCATAACGCAGATCCAGAGTAGTTCAGACATAAGTTGTATGGTATTTATGCATCTGTGCCTGGGAAGGCACCCACAAACACGGCACTGTTAGGGCAGACATAGACGTGCAACCAACCTCTCCTCTCCCAGCAGGGAGCTGAGCCGCTATGAAACCCTGTGCTGAAGGTGGCACCCCTGCTTGCACAGGGAGGGAGAGTTCAGACCATGCACTCCATCATCATCATCCAAAACTTCTCTCAGAAAGCAGAACAGCTCAGCTGTTTTAACCTGGTAGCTGTGCAAAACTCCAGAAGCTTGGCAGGGGGCTGCTGACTGCAACCAGTAGACAAGAGCAAGGAAATAACAGCAGGGAAATGCCTGACAAATGTCAAAGCCTTATTCACACGCTAGAAGACCTCACACCAGCACAATTAGCCACAAAAGAGCTCAGCTTTTGTTCCTGCCAAACCATATCATTTTACCTTTAATGAGGTATCCCAAAGAAACAGCCCCAAAAAGAAAAGCAGAGAAAACTTGTGAGCATGCTTAGCTGCAAAAATAGACCTGCTTCTCCAAGCACTGATTCTGGGGACATATCCTGAACTATTGCTCACATGCAACTAAAACAGACATGGTGCAGTCACTAGTTCAGAACACATCAGATTCTTCAGGGAATACCACCAGAATTGTTATCACATTAACTTCAGAACAACGTACAACTTAGCTGTAAGTTACTGGGCAAGTCAAGGTGAGTTGGGCACACATTCAAAAGGCCCAAAGACTTTGCCCTTGTTGTTTGCAATCAAAACAGCTGAGATGTATTTGCAGCACAGGTCTCTGGTACTGGGAACTGACCTCACCTTACAACAGAGGCACAAACCATTTCTGCAACCCACCTGCATTCGGGAACAACCAGCTCTCAGATGCTGATTGGTAAGCTGGCAGTGACCTCTTCTATGCTGGAAACACAACTTCTGGATCGTACCACTACCAAAACCACTATCTTTTGCAATCAGTATGACCTTGAATCAGCTCTCTAAAGGAAAACAGTCTACAGTTCTTCCTCCCCCTCTTGACCTACGTAAACAAGAATTTCCTGCAGTACTACTAATACCAACTCATGCTTTCTTCACTCAGAGTAAACAAATTCTGGCTACAAATACTATTAAAACACGGAGTTTTCAGCTCAGAAAGTAGAAGAGGGACTGCACAACAG
>PPHD01012996.1:3541-17635 GCA_002909625.1 Bambusicola thoracicus | reverse complement strand
AATTTCAGCACAGAGGAGTGACTGAAGGCTGCCAGTTGAGTGAAATCTCTCAGCCATCTGCGACATAATTCACAAAATTATTTGCTGTGCAAAACATTATTTCTCACATCGGGGAGTCCCAAACTAGACTCGGAAGTGGAGGAATCACTTGTCTGGACCCACTGGCCACACTCTTGTCAAGGCACTGCCAGGCTTGGCATTTCCAATGGCTCAGCTGTACGGGGTCCTTATCTGGCCATTCATTTTCCCATCCTGTTGAGAGAAAGACGAGATAAGATCGCACCTCCTTCCCTCATCTTCATCACCAGTAAAGATTTTAAACCACATCAGCCATGATACCAGTCCCTCTGGGCGGAGATCAAATGACTGAACACCACTTTTGAGTCTGACAGTCCTACCGATTTTCCACCCAATTACTCATTCATTTACCCAGACCTTACTTGGCTTGAGTGATACTGAAACTGAAAAATCTTGTAGAGGTGGAGGTGCACAACATCCACTGATCTTCCCTCACCCACAGGACAAGCAAGACAATCGGGTTGGTCAGGGATGATTTGTTCTTGGTAAATCAGTGCTAGATGTTCTCAATCACCTTCTTGTCTATCTTATGCCTGAACACACATCTCCATGGGCTGAGGTTAAGCTGACCATCCTCTTTTCTCTTCTTGAAAAGTGATATAGAGTTCACCTTTTCTTCAGCATCAGAACCACCTTTGAACATTATGACCTTTCAAAGAGGTTAGAGTGAGGTCTCCAGATGATGTTGTCCATCTCTTTCAGCCTCCTTGGATGCTGATATGGGCTTATGCATCTCTAAATTTCTTGAGTGGTCCCTAATCTAATTTTCTTCTTCTCTGGGCAGAGCCGCCCCCCACACACACACAGCCCCGGACCCCACCACTCTTGTAGATTATTCTCACAAGAAATGTGTTTTCTTTTGCTACAGGTACTCCAAGTTGTTCTCATTGAAGCTTTGGCATTGTTTCCACACCTCAGCTTTCTAAAGCTTTTTTCTCAACAAAAACTTCCGTTCCTTCTGAAAACTGTGGGATTTGCATTCAGTCCTTGTTCATGTGCTGAAGTGCTTGCAACATCCAGGGGCATTTGCCTGGTTCTGCGTGTTCTCCCTTCTGTATGTTCATAGACCTTTGCACCTGGAAGAACAAGCAAAAACAACTGAGAAGCAAGCTAGGATGTGAGTGGGAGAAACAGCAGTAAATCAGCTTTCTTTCTGCATCTCCCTAAGTGAGATTCATTTGTCTCTTCTGTGAATGTTCCCCATCCAGAAGTACAGCAGTCAGTCCCACATGCCCAGGGGAAGAGCACAGCGCAGCAGCCCCAGCTTTGTTTTTAGCCAGAATCACATTCCCTAGCTCAAGGAACAACGTGGAAAGCAAGCACAATGCCATAGAAAAGCTTTTTTTTTTTTTTCCTTGACTTTGCTAGATATATCTGCTAAGTCTACAGATGAAAACTTGAGAATCTGGATTGTGCCCAGGGATGCAAATGGCAACACCCCAGTTCAGTAGTTTCTGTCATCTACTGTCAGTGTTATCCTGACACTCACAGGTTCCTCTGGGGAATCCTGTGAACACATCTGGGATGTGAGCATAGTTCTGTTTTCTTCTACTTGCCAGGAAATGATGTTTTCTTTTCCAGATACACATCAGAGATGGTCAGCGCACACAGCTCTTATGCAGTTCATTCACAGGAGCTGAGATCACTACAGTTCCATAAAACAAAGCCATTTACTTTCCACCATTTGATTGTTTTTCTGAACAAGTGTGACTACTGAACAAAACATATGCTAGAACCATATTTTTTGCTGAAAGGGTCAAATTGTATTTACATCGTAATTGCAGCTGAGCACAAAATTATGCTCCATGTCAGTTCTTATGTAAATTCGGTGATCCCTGAGGCAGCACAATGGCCTGTCTGCTTTCTGTAAATCAAGAGAGATGGGGCAAAAGGCACTCACACCCCTCCTTCTGCTGCCTCCACTGCCTGCTAGCATCTGTACCTGAGCACTGAAGTAGGGTGAGAAAGGTGCTGTCTGTGGGTGCACTGAGTCCCCAGGCTCACTCCTGTTTCCTTTTCCCTGTCTGGCTGCTAACCAAGAAGTGGTTGACAGACTTGTGGACTTGGCAGAAGTCCTTGCCCTCTGACAAATCTACGAGCTAAGCCGGATCTCCAAGATCACAGAAAGTTTGGAAGATGCAGCTTCTGCCTTGTGCTGGTCATGATTGTGCTTTCCTCTTCCTACCAAGCTGTGTCATCACAGCAAAGGGATCAGGCAGCACATCCGTTGGGCACTGCTCACCACTGAAGTGTCCTCTCTGTATTCCTTTTTAGACTTGTAATCTCAAAGGATTAACTCCCACTTGTTGAACGCGGGTTTTTAAGGGCTAAAAAGTGCATGACATTCAATCAGGAGGGTGCACTGTTTGTCTTGCCTCAGAAAAGAGCAACAGGACTGAAGAGAACGGTGAAGCCTGGTGAAGTGTTGGGAGCTGTGGCTCGTTCTCTGCTCCAGCAGCTTGGGATAGGAGCAGGGATGCATTTCTATGCTTAAGCACATGAGTTCTTTACAGAAAATGCATCTCTCTGTGGCACTTGTTGAATCGATACAGCTGATGCCAGGGGATATCACTGCAGGGCCTCTCTCACCCCCGATGTGTTCCTCCCTGCCAGTTCCTCCCTGCTGCTGCTCCTCCATGGCCTGAGCCCCAAACCACAGCATCCCCTGCCCCGATCTCCTTATTTTCAAGTTTCAGTGCTTTAAAAAGGATAGAGGCTGCCTGAGGTAAGAGGTAAGCATGTAAAGGCACAGCAACCAAAACCCAGGGCACTCTCTCTGAGTGAGCATAGTGAAACAGTTCAGTATCGGTATTCTTAAAAAAAAAATGGAGGAAAAAAAAGGAAAACCTCCCTAAAAAATCAAAGTCAGAACATCTTTTAAGGGAAATAAATAAAGATGCCAGCCGTAAGGAAACAGCAGTTTCTTACTACCTTCAGTTCCTGACTTTCCTTACTTCTGAAGGCCTCTGGCGAATTTCAGATGAGGATCCTAACAGGAACGTACTTCAGGCTGATGACCTCGGGAGTGAAAACAAATGAGTGAACTTCAAAGTGGAGTTGCTGTAATCTTTGCTGGGCACGCATGCTACTTCATTTCTTCAGAGTCTTTGCCTCCTCCAACAGGTACCCTCATTCTTCATTTTAAAGTATAATGAGAAGAGAATTCATTTAGCTTAGTTGAAATTCTGACATCCTCTCTAATTTCTATTCATCACCTAATTTGAAATTAGGCACTTGTGCATTATACCTTGTGCACTTTGACTGGCGTAAGTAATTACTTTTCATTGCCACACTGGTGTCAGAAGCACATAATGTTTGGAATCAATAGTGCAAAGAGCTTTCTCTTCTACCTGGGAGCAGAAAACACTCTGAATGAATTTAGAGAGGAGCAGTAGGCTATGAAAATATCCTCAGTTATCTCTTTCTTGTTACAGAGCCATGGTCACCAAGGCTTTTGGATCTATGGGGAAAAAAATGTAGAAGGCTGTAATATTTGTATATCCTCTGTTAAGCAACATACAGAAACACAGAACAGAGTTAGAAGAGACCTTTAAAAGTCATCTAGTTCAACCACCCTGCAATGAACAGGGACATCTACAGATAAATCAGGTTGCTCAGAGCCATATCCAGCCTGACCCTTACTGTCTCCAGGGATGGGGCATCCACCACCTTTCTGGACAGCCCATGCCAGTGCCTCACCACCCCCACTGTCAAAGGCTTCTTCCTTATATCCAACCTAAATCTCCCCTATTTAAGCCTAAAACCATCTCCCCTTGTCGTACCACCACAGACCCTGCTGAAGGGGACCTTGACACAAAAAAAGCCCACAGCCACCAAAATGTGCTGTCCACTCAAACATCTGAAAAACAAAACCAGTAGGATTACATTAGATAGAGAGGCAGAAAATGGTTGGACTAGATCATCTTAGTCACCTTTTCCAACCTTAATCATTCCATGATTCTGTGAAAACTGCTTGTCTTACTAACAGGGAGAAAACAAGCTTTTTGCAAACCCTCAGACTTAAAAGGCATTTTCATAAGTCATCTCAAAACAGTCCTCTCTACAGTCAACAGACACTTCTATCTCATGGGTCCAGAGGAGGACCACAAAGATGATCAAAGGTCTGGAGTACCTCTTCTATGAAGAAGGGCTGAGGCAGTTGAGCTTGTTTAGCTTGGAAAGAAGAAGGCTCAGGCAAGACCTCACTGTGGCCTTCCAGAACTTGAAGGAAGCTTACAAGCAGGAGGGAGACTGACTTTTTATACAGTCTGATAGAGATAGGACAAGGAGGAATGTATTTAAACTAAAGGAGGATAGATTTAGGTTAGATGCTAGGAAGAAATTTCTTACTCAGGTGGTGAGGCATTGGCATAGACTCCTTAGAGAAGCTGTGGGTGTTCCATCCCTGGAGGCACTCAAAGACCAGGATGGATGGGACCCTGGACAGCCTGAGCTGGTGGGTGGAAGCCCTGCCCAAGGCAGGGGGCTGGAACTGGATGGCCTTTGAAGTCCCCTCCAACCCAAGCCTTTCTGTTATTCCATGATGATATCACAAAATGATAGAGGTTAACTAAGAATGAAAATGAATGGTGAGGAAAACATGTTTGTAAAACTGTAGTGATTGTAGCACAGTGAGAAGAAATTTGAGATATTTGTGTTTAATATTTGGCAGTGACTGCATCTCAAGGTCTCAGGAGCAACAGTGCCAAGAGGGCAGAAGGTAACAGGCTGCCTAATGCTCCTCACTTTTCCCAAATCCCTTTCCTCTATAGAAAATGCAAACAGTTTTTCCAACCAATATCCTATCAAGAGCTCCTGCTGTGTTAAATGTGCCTCACCCTGAGAGTCACACTTTGGTGCTATGTAGCGAAGTAATGCCATTGCTTCAGTGAATCAAAAGTCTTTCACTGCTCAGAGGGGTTGTCACCTCTCTGACAATGTCAAAATTAACTGCTTCACAGCAGGGGAGGCCTTAGAAATAATGAAAGTTCCTGGCATCACTTAAGTATAAGCAAGATAACAGGCACTTAAGGCACGGAACTGTTAATATATGGTCCTTTTTATGAGGATTTTCACATAAAAGAAAAAAAAATTACCACTGAGATGAAGGAATTAATGTTCTCAGAAAAAATCTCCTCTTCCTCCTTAATGCCTAACAGCCTGTATTATTTCAAATACGACATCTCTGGTATTGTACAGGTAACTGCTTCCTGCACACAGGGGCTCAGGACCTGCATGCCAAGGAGCAGCACAGTAAGAAGTGATTGAGGTGTTAACAGCAACGGCCTCCAAGCAAAGAAAGGGCACATCATAAAAACCAATCTCCCTTTCTTCTCAGGAAAAAATGTGCTCTCCTGCTTGATATTAATTAAAAAAAAAAAATGTTAGGAAAACCATAGAATCATAAAATTGTTTGAGTTAGAAGGGACCTTGGACAGATCATCTTGTCCAACTCCCTTGCAATGAACAGGGACACCCCAGCTAGAATGCTATGGGCACAACATACACTGCTTTCCTGGAAATGGGATGTATACGTGCATTCTGTGATTCTGTGATTCTGAGGCCCAGCAAGCACTTTTCCATAGGCTTTAGCCAAGTTCATTAAGCTTGGAGAAAGCAAGGCTTTTTGCCCCAGAAATCAGAACATTTTTCGTCTAGGACATCTACTTTGTGATGTTTTGATCACAAAAGGGAATGGAACAGAAGTACAAAAGAAAATAGGAACACTGAAACACTGCAGCTGCACTGCCATGGTGGTGTTTGTGGTGTTCAGTACAAATGAAACTGTTTTGTGCGTTCTGTGTGCTCAGCCACTGCCAAACAAAAAGCATCTATTCTGCAAACAGCACAGGGCAACACTATCTTCTACTAGGATAAAATGGGCTATTTTCAAAAATACACTGTGTAATGGACTCTCAAGGCATTGGCAACATTTCAGTTATGTTTAGATCCAGCTTTCCATTTTCAAAATGCCTTTTATGGGCCCATGTGGCAAAAATCTGATGTTCCCATAGCAGTGACAGTCTGCAGAGCACGCACACCCTTGCTTTCTGCCATGGGCTGCCTTCCCATGCTCTTACTGACAGAAGACCTCTATTATTTTTGAAAGCCAGATCTCTGGTCCCCATCTGAGCAAACACTTCTCCGCACCTTTGTCTCAGAAGTTCCATATCCTTCGCATAAAAAATCAAGTGAGTTACACAAGAAAGAGCATCAGCTACAGCTGCATCTGATCCTGGTCCCGTGTGTACAAGCCAATATGCGTATAAAACAGATACACTTGGACATTTACATATAAATCAGACTAGAGATTCAGGGTCCTTCACTTCTTATACACCAGGTTCACTCAGTTCATTTCTAAGACAGTAAATCAAACATGAAAGTCAAGAAGAGTTTTCAGAATAATATTACCATCTCTTCATTTTCGCCTTGACTGTTTGCTCAGTTATTTTAGATGATGTTTAAAAATACCCATTTTCACTACAAACAATAGGAACAGGGATAGCACAATCATTTAGCATTTATGTGACTTAAAATCAGTGATTAAAATAGATATAGCCACTGTGTGCTTCAGCATCTCACACAAATGGACAAAAAGAAGGGAAATATAAAACTTACAGAGTACTTTTGCTATTAGGCCCAAAGACCCAATTTCTCTCAGTCGCTACAGAAAACTTGTCTGGAGAACAAAACAAGACTCCTAGGATACAAGAGGAGGCCCTGGAGCCACATAGGACAGTGCAGTGATGGTCGCCATTTGCTTCAACTGTCTTCCTCTGGGCTAGGCTGAAGAGTGACAAAGTCCGTGCTGAAAACTCATGGCAGGAATGGGAGCAGGGAGAGAAAGCTGTTGGTTTTCTCAAAAGTACAGCATGGAGCTGGCTCTGAGGTGGCAAGTGCCTGGCCAAGGGAGCCAGCCTGCTTCTAGAGGTCTGGGGTGATTCACCCCACCTCAGTGCTCCACTAGCGCCACCCTCACTGAAAGAAAGAGCCTGTCCTTTGGGTGCTCTTCAACTTTCTGTATCGCCAGGAAAATCTATGCGTAATGTACTGTGGGCATTGTAATTGCCAGGAAAAGTTATCGCCTATGGCAGGTGTGTTAATCAAGTAACCTTGGGGTGAGGAGTAGGACTGAAGAACCTTTTCCTAATACACAACCTGACCCTCCCCTGATGGAGCTCCATGCCGTTCCGTCAAGCATCATATAGGGCTCACACTGCGGGATGTCAGCTGACCCCCACGAGCCTGCATAGGTCTCTGGCAAAGCAGTGCTGAGGGCAGCAGCAAGGTGTGTGCCAGCACAGAGCATCCCAGGGCTCACTGTGTCAGCACAGGGTAATGCACTGGCTCATGTTAGGAGAAGCATGTTGCTTGTAACCTCCTGCGTTTCGAGTTTCGTGCTAGTCTTCAGGTCGGGGGCTGTAATTAAAAAATGAAGGAAGAAAAAACCCTACCACTTTCCTGAAGAAAACTGCTCCTCTAATGTTCATTAGGCTCATTTGTGAAGCAAAACATCCCCGGGGGACAATTCCGCACTTATAAAATAAACATTTTCCACGCATGTGGTTAAGGACCCTCATAAAATATGTAGCAAGGCATTTCTGCTCTGAACATGCCGGGCTTCCTGGCATGAAAGTGCTCGTGGAGAACCGAATGTGACTGTGGAAGAAGAGAGAGGTAATAAAACATCTGTGGATTCAGACAGAGGTTGGCAGGGAATCTGGGGATCAGTTCCCCTTCTACTGGTGTATGTTTCCATGGGGAGCAGAGCTCTAAGAATGATACAGGTTGTTTTCTACCATCTGTAAATCAGGAAAGCAAATCTCAGCAGATCACTGCTTAAAATTTCTCTTTCTTTTGGCTTGCCGTAGCAATCAGAATGCCAAGCTCATGCTTTCATCTTTTGGAGGTTTTCCCCTCAAGCACCCTCTCTTCCGCAGGCCCTGGGGAGTTTCCCTTCGGTGAGCACATCAAACCCCTCTGTTTCAGAACGCTGCCACCTCTCCTTCCCAGGACGGTGCAGCGCTGTGTGTGGGAGCAGAGCTGCAGCCAGCAGGCAGCCTTCTGGCATTTCAGAAAAATCAATGGCACCTGTCAGAACGACTGCCTGGGACTGACAGCAGAAATAACGGCGAGAGCAGCTCCGCGAACTCCAAAGTGCTGCTTCTCCGTGATTAAATGGCAGAACTCTCCCGTTTCCCACACAGTACTTTTAATTGCTTGGACTCTTTCTCCCACAGACCTGCGCTGGCCGATTTATTAGACAGATATCATTCGTTGCTGTATCAAGTGTGACGAACACTACAGAACTGCAGCCCTCTTTTTCCCCCGTTTGTGCTGTCTGCCTGATGTGAAACTGAAACACTGGGGCTGTACTAAATAATAGATAAGCAGTATTTAAGTTGCATGAATAATTTACTCTTCTCTCTTGTGAAGGGGAGCCTCCTCCCATCCCTACGCTGCTTGCCTGGGTTGAAGAGGCAGTTTGTTCAACCTCAAATTGAATGCTTTGTTTCAATTTCGAGACGGAATGTTAAAGATAGATGTATATACCTTGGGAACAAAAGAAATCAGACTGTCCTATTTGAAAATGATGAAATAAATGCTTTGACTTTCATAGCGCCGCTGCTCTCATTTCAATGTACAGTCGGATATGAACACGGGAATACTTCTGAAGCCGAAATCGGTCATAAATACACATTTTTATCAACACATGAAAAAAGCTTTTCCCAAAGCACTGCTCTCACTGCCAATATCAGTTTGTCCCTTTGGAGTACCAATATCCCCAAGACACATAACCTGCTAAAAACAAATTTGTTGCAGACGGTGATGAAACCTTCTGACAGAGGGCTCCCTGAGAAGGACTGCCAAGCCCCAGGTGGAAGCACTGCTCAGAACGGTACCAAGGAATGAGTACTTGGCCTAATTGAAGTCCATTTTTAATGCTAACTGTAGGGAGTGTTACACAACCCACTGCAGCATAGGGATGATGTATTCTCTTATGAGAAGGATTTTTTTGTGTGCCCATCAAAGAGGTGTAAAGCACCAGCAAGGCTGCAGAGAGGGAATGACACTTGCAAGAGCCCAAGCTTGGGCAGCAGCCAGATGAACTTTCTCTTTTCCAGAGCTGGTTTCTTTAAGCAAAAAAATAACAATTTCTTTCTTTTTTTTTTTTGATTGTAAGGTAAATTTCCTGCCTTTTCCTACTTTTCTGTCAATTACTTATTTTTTACTGTTTGAAACAATGTGAGAAATACCTATCTGAATGACCATTTTTGATCAAGAAAGTGCTCAAATGAAACAAACAAAAAGCATGTTGCTGTGTCAGAAAGAATGGTCTGCAATCAGTTTCCCATGTTCATTGATACCTTCTTTCAAAATCCTAATGAACGGGTAATTCTGATGTAGGAGGAGGTGATGCAGTTTCCTTCTCAGCACAGTTTGGGCAAGGCATTACAGTCAGCTTTCTGAAGCTTTCCCAGGAGGGATTTTGGATCCAGTATTAAGGTCAACTCCATAAATCTGCCCCATCAGTACTACACTGCCCAAGATGCACAGTGAAGCACTCAGACATTAGCAAAGAGCAGCCTAAGGATGCTCTTGTGCTTAAATCCAGGCCCCTATGGACACACTATGACACAGGTCTCAGTTACTTGAGCATGCCACTTCATCCTGCAAACCCACTGCTGTCCCCAGCTCCACTGTGCCAAGCCGGTGTGGCTGTACACGACATGCTTTAGAATCAGAGAATCACAGAATCCTTAGAGTTGAAAGGGATCTTTAAAGGTGATCTAGTCCAGCTGCCCTGCAATGAACAGGGATACCTACAACTAGAACAGGTTTCTCAGAGCCCCATCCAGCCTGACCTTGACTGCCTCCAGGGATGGGGCATCTACTACCTCTCTGGGCAACCTGTGCCAGTACCTCACCACCCTCATTGTAAGACTTCTTCCTGATGTCCAGCCTAAATCTCACCTCTTTAAGCTTGAAACCATTTCCCCTTGTCCTATCACCACAGATCCTGCTAAAGAGTCTGTCCCCTTCTTTCTTACATCTGCCTTTTAGGTACTGAAAGGCCACTCTGAGGTCTCGCCAGGACCTCCTCTTCTGCAGGCTGAGCAGCCCCAGCTCTCTCAGCCTGTCATCATAGGAGAGGAGTTCCATCCTCCGTATCATTTTTGTGGCCCTCCTCTGGACATGCTCCAACAGGTCTAAAACCTTCTCCTTCAGTCCCGCTCATCTTGCAGAACCATCTTCATTGTGTCAGAATGTCTTGTAGGCAAAATTCAGGAAACAGATCGTGAGGATCCCAGAGTGGGAAAGATGCTAATTTTCAAAGCTCTATTAATATATATATACATATAGGTGTTGAAAGTATTTATGCAGTGCGTGGGTTTCCAGCTAAGTGCTTCTAAAAACTGACACTTCTCTGTCAGTTTTTGTTTCACATAAGTCCTTTAAAGCCCTTTCATAAGTAATTAAAATATATTTTAATGATTACCAAATGTTTTAGAGGGGGAGTTTTCTTTCCATCAAGCTGACACAAGATGCAGCCCTCCCACATGGTGGCGCCTCACCCTGTTATATTGGTGCCCTGCCCTGCTGCTGTGGCAGGTGTGAGTAGGTGGAGCTCAAGATTCCAGTTCACAAAACCTGCAGAAGAGGGAGGTAAAGAAGGAGGGATCAGGACCACTGTGCCAAAACACACCCAGCTGTGGCTGTACTAAAATTGAGGGAAGCAGAAGATATTTGGGACTCCTGCTGTGTGTTGCAGCCAACACGGGGCATTGGTTTGCCTTTCTGTTGTTTCTCATGGCTGGAGATCCATGATGCCAGGCAAGGTAAGCAGCACTGGACACTTTGCTGTGAGAAAATATGCAATGGTAACAGTTTGAAAGCACCTGTTGAGTTCCCTGATAGGTGCAGCATTATTTATGGTGGAAATAATTCTGCCATCTAGGGCCTGGAGCTTTGCTTACTTACACAACTTTGATATGCAATGGCTGAAGATGCCTTAACAGAATGAGGGAAAGGGACTTTTAATGTTGTATTTCATATACGCACACTGCTTGTTCTGCACAGAGGCAGCTTTGCCAGCCCACCCATGGGGTCCCTGAAAGTGCCGTCTTCTAGATGGATGGAACTGCTGGAATATCACGACTGCTAAAATTGCTTGGAAATTAGATTCAGATAATGTTGCCAGTGCTCAGAGATCAGATTCAAACAGAGGAAAACAACAGACAGCCTAATGCCCTGCCACTCTCAAGACTATCCATTTTTACTGCAAAGGTATCATCTCGTTTGTTTGTTTCTTTATGGTGGTCTAATCAATATCGGCTATAAAAGCAGCACGGAGATTAATAGCTAACATAAATATTTTCCAGGATTTTCTTCCATAATAGATTTCAACATGAATTTTGCTTTGTTTTCGTTTTTGTTTGTGGAAGACAAAACAGAACAGCAGAGATACTACTGAAATGGAAATGAAGTTCTCTCCCAGCTTAGAACCCTCTGCTGTTCACTGAGGAAAATGCCCCCAGCAAGAAGTCACAACAGTTCGGCGGCACACAGTAGTTCCAGCTTCAGGACAGGGTATCCTCAGGCAAAACATCTGCTTCAGGCTGAAACCTTCCTTCTCACAGGCAACCCAAAGGTTTATTTCTTCTCTGCTCGTTTTCTTTGGAAGACTCTCAACATCTCCACTATTGAAGTCTTCAGTGGGTAGCAAAGGCAACATTTAACAATCTAGATCTCTCAGAAATGGTTGGCTTCTCCCACCAGCATCATCTTTCAACTCTGGTGAATTGAAATACATAAAGTGTGTCTGGATTCAGATATCCTAAAGCTTCAGATGTATCAGCAATTGTGTGTCTGCCTGTTGCAAGCAGAGATTTAGCAATCCAGTGCTTTATTTTGAAGTCATAAATTTAGGAAATATGAACTTTGTAGGGGTAAAAAAAAAAATGAAAGAAGAGAGAAAGAGAGAAAAAGGAAATAAGTAGGTAGTACAGTGCCACCCAGTACCAGACAATGACCCAATGGAGAGATTCCTGTGAATGACATCCAAGATGATTAGGGGCTGGTGCAGGTGATGGATAAGAGCATGCTGAGAAGTGGATTATCTCTGTCTTAGAAGGGAAGGCTGGAGGGAGATCTTCCTGCTCTTTTCAGTTTTCTAATGAGAAATCATAGAGAAGATGAAATCATGCTGCTCTCATTGCTGCACAGAGAAAGGAGAAGAGGCAACAGCCACAAGCGAAAGAAAGGGAAAGGCTAGCTGGTTGCACACAAGTAAAATGAACTCACCGGTAGGGTGGTCAAGAGCAGGAATCGATCATTCAACAGCTGCGGACTCTCCACCTTTGATGACATCCAGAGACCAACTAGACACACTGGGAGCAACTGTGATCCTGCTTTGAAGGAATGGCCACCCTTCCAACATGATTCTGTGCTTTTCAGAACCAGTGAATGAAAGGTTTGCCTTTTGCCTGATGCATTCTGATACCCAGCAAATGGCTTTTAAAATTGTGAAAACAACATCAGGTAAATCGACCTTCCCTGGCTTCTCAGCTGCTTATTCAACAACAATAAATCTATTAAATGCTATTTTTTCATTGGAAAACCATGAATCAGTGTCTTTTAAAATAACCTATCCATTTTGTCAACAAACTTTAGTCCATCTGGTTTGTGTTAGGCATGCCGATTTTATTAAATAAAACCTTGGATATGCTATCTATCCAGCAACAAAGAAAAACATTGCTAAAGACAACTGGCCTGGTCTGATTTCTCTGTCTGTGTATGCGAAGAGAAACTTGACAGAAGTCAAATGAATTTGTGCTGGCATAATAGTGGTTCCTGGGGGAGCAGAATGCATCTTGGTTGCCCAAGGCAGTTTGACCAGAGAGGAAAGCAGCTCAGCAGAAGCTAATGATTTTAAAGTGTTTACTTCCATAATCCCTGGGAGGGCTGAATATCTCTGCAGATCAGGATTTCATGCATAGATACACTGGATCAGCAGCACAAAATTATTTCTGGCAAGAGAAAGGCCTGTTCACCAGGTGGAAGTGGAAATAGCTGCCGCAAACAGGCAAAGCATTCAGGGTGTTTGGTGTAAGAAACAATCTTCAACTCAGCTACCTTTCTTTTATTTTTCATTTCTTATGTCTACACTAGAATGAATTAGCTTTGCCATTACCTGAGCCATCAGAGATGTCTAAATACAGCGCATACCTGAGGGCACCACAGTGACCTTTTGTGGGGGTAAGAAGGAAAGAAGTCTTTGTGGTCTTGTTCCATTCTGCAGGCAGTGTAAAGAAGAATCTGCTTCCAGGCTGTCACTATACTTGATGCAGATGGAAGGATTATGGGTGCTTTACTTTTAGGGAGATGGCAACAGGAGGGAAGGTAAGAGCAACAGCTTGTGATATGTTTCTGAATTGCTTTGAGTTTTTTGCACAGATTAGGTCTGGTTTTAGTCTATGCAGTCATCGTAGTCATTAGAAATCTAATCAGCTCACTGGAATCAATGAGGGGAAAGACAATTTAAGGACACAATTTTTTTTTTCTGGTAAATGAGAGTTGAAGCAGAATACAAAGTTCTTTTGCAAGTTGATAGAGACAGAAGTTTAAGACTAGAATACTTGTACCATGTGTGCAGCCTCGGGAAAGCAGCAGAAAAAGCTTTCATTGTAGGAAATCGAAGAACTTCACCATATAGAAAGATCTGAAATGTAAAACCTTTACATCAATTTAAGTTCAAGAAATGTACTGCTTTGAAATTCTGCAAGTCTTCGTAAGGAAATGTGTAATGACTTCAGAAAACAGGACTGAAAAACACCATTTTGAAGATCTGCAAAATCTTCTTTGGAGGAGGGAAGAGAGCAGTAAAAGATTGCCTCCATGAAAATTAGCCTCATCAAGAATCTGCATTTTTTAAACTAAATCAGCTGAAGTTTTGCGCGCCTTTAAGAAAAGACTCCAAGCCTTATCTTTTTTTTTTCTTTTTTTTCTTTTTCT
>PPHD01012995.1:3357-17635 GCA_002909625.1 Bambusicola thoracicus | reverse complement strand
ATGAAGATGCTCAAAAAGAATGTTGGGAGACTACATGCGTTTATAGTCACAAATAACAGATGGTCCTTACACTTTTAATCATTAAAAATATGAGTTATTCACATATTCATCAGTATACTATGAACTCTGTTGCATTATTCATAGTATTTAGGTTGCGTGTTAAGGCCATGCATTGTATTAGCTAAAGAAGCTGAAGATGATCACCGTACTGAAATAAACTAAAGATTATTTTGACACAGCATTTTTCTTCAGTCCATGATATGGACAACTACATGTGTGAATTTATGTGTGAAGCCAAAAAAGTTAAAAGAAAAACACATGCATGCACACACACACACAAATCAAATTTACCCATGGGCATCAAAAAGCTTTCCCAGAGCTAGATGTTCTCTGATCGAAGAGACTTGTTTTGTATTTTTTGTGAATTTACTACTATATGGCCGTTTTCTTACTGACAGCAGCAGACTATGAACTCTGAACAGTAACTGAATTGTTCTGACTTTTCTCCAATTTTTCACTATTTCAGTTCCTTGAAATGTATAAACAACAATCTTTAGCACAGCAATTTCTGTGATCCAAATTCAATATCTGAGAAAAAGCAACAGAAGATCCAGGGGCAATACACTGTTGTTTCCAAGCTAGAGATTTTCTAATTACTTATCTTAAGAGGACCAGGAGAGAAGGAATTTCCTCCAAACACATGACTTAACTACTGAGCCTGGAAATCGTATCACTGTCTGTCAAGCGTTACATATTTTAGATGTACCTGGAATTTTTCGTTTCATTTTCAGTTTTTCATTTTTCCATACCAGATGATCTCTCTAAGGGTGAACCATAATATAATATGAGTTACTGAAGACAACTATATGGTTTTGTTTGTTTTTTACATGAAGTTCATATGCTTTTTGTTGGGAGGGTTGGAAAAAGGACTGTTTGATAATTGAATCACTGTGCTTCCATACTGAAGTCACTTCCTGATAAGCAGCCAAACTTGTTTTATGAAGTAAATAAATGGGAGAGCTTGAATAACTCAGTCTTCTTGGCTGGTCACAATTGGTGCTGTATTATTCTGACTAATACCCGAATAATACTGCTGCAAACACTAATACCTCACTCCAAAATAATATGCAGAATTCAACTAAGAATCCAACTGTCAAAGATACTCACAGCTTCAATCTCAACCTTTTTTTTTTCCCCCTCTTTCTCTTTCTTCACTGAAGTGAATCCCTGCTCAAGTTTGACAGAGAAATAGATTCTATTTTCATTAAATGTAGGTTAAATACATGCATACCTAATTACCAAATACATTACAAACTTCTGAGAGTGGCACCAGTGACAGGAAGTATTGCTACTCTAAAAAGAGAACTAGTTCAGGAAAAAGCAGTCCACACCACCAACACTACCACCAAGAAACAGCTTCAATTTGCGTCTCACAACAAAATAAGCACGACTATTCCTGCAGACCTAAAAAAGCGGGCCAACTGAAATGTGCTGATTATAAGGCCAAACATAGGTGAATGCATGCAAATAACTTTCTAATATACATGTAATCGAAGAGAACATACAAACTCCAAGCATCTTCATAAGCTATTTGGAAGCTCTATTAAAGCTGTTCCTGATGTTTTGCTGGAAGTAGTTCCCATCCTCAATAAAATACTTTCAAGTTCTGCCATCATGTCAATGAACCTTTGTAGTCATAATTTGGCTTCTACAAAAAACCAAGCCACATGAAGTAGCTTTTTTCATTTCACTTTTATAGTAACTGTTTTTCAATGATATGACTAATTCAGAACAGTTGGGTGCATTTTTTTTAATGTCAATTGAATTTAGAGTAATTGTAAGCTTGAAAACCTTCTGCTGACTAGAAAACATTTAATTTCAGTGTGTTTTTCATCTTTAGAGGATTGATAATTGATCTCACACTTAAAAACTATCAATCCTTTTTGGAAACACTCTTAAATGAGGTTAAATACTTCTGTGTTAAAAGAGATGATAGACTCTCAAGTGGAAGTAATAAGATTCGCAAGTGATCTTAATTGAATCCAACACGTTCTTGGTCCTCTCCATCCTCTATGTGAAGCAGGAGTTCCTACCTAGGAAAGGCTTTTCTGTACATATCCCAGTCATTACGGCACAAAGACAGAGCAAGGCAAAACAGCTTAAATTACTTTAAATATACTTCTATCAAACAAGTTAGCAGATTTCATAATGAAGCGATGAAAGAGAGCATTCATACAAGCAGAATGCACCACAAAGGGGCAGCAACAACAGCTTTCAAGCCAATACGTGCTTGAGATAACACATCAAATTACCACTCAGTATATTTCATCAATGCATTTAAAAATGTTTGAAATGGCCACCATGTAAAAGAAGGACTACATCACTGAGAATATAAGTCCTACAGGAGCCTATCCACAGTGTCAAGCAGAGTGATCATTGAGCAGCCAAGACACCTGACCAAATGGCATAACAATAATTCTTATACAAATTATTCCTTAGTAAGAGCAACAACAGTTTCCCTGGAATAAAAAAAATCCTACTCCATGAAGGTGCTGGTTGATTAGCATCACAGGTTTTAGTTAGAAATCTACTTTTAAACCTAAAATATTCACGCTCTTTGGTAGTGGAACTGACAGCAAACGGCGCATGAAATCAAACATTTACACTGAGTAGGCACCAGAAACTGAACTGATAAAGGGGCAGCAGCATCCAGCTTGAAATGTAAAAAGCCTTACACTAGAATAGCACTTAGTTTTGATGATAACTTTAAAACAGCAAAAGGCTGCATTTCCAGCTTCACTGTACACTGTATCTGTACCTGAAAAGTTCTGTACTGGAAGCAGGAGATGTGATATGGAAGCAGCTCCACCATCCCTCATTTTCATTTGATCCCAGGTGACTTTTACTAGATATGTCTCCACGGTTATATCAGCAGCTTGTGAAGAGCCTGTAATGGCTGGAAGAATAGTGTCAGTGGAGCATAATAATATTTCAGAAAACATAAGGTATTGATTTAAAAAATAATAATACAATTTGCATATAAATTTCTCTAGAAAATATTTCCCACATAACCAGACTCCAATAGGAAACAATTTCACTTTTTATGAAAGCGTGCACCATTGTCAATTACAAAACAGGATGTAAAAAGCGTACCAGTAAATACCGACAACCTGTCTCAATGACACCCACGCAGTACAGGGAGTTCTAGAGAATCAGTAATGAAAATATGTTGCCACTAAGTTCATTCTTTCCAGCAGAAGAGCACTTACCATGCGCAGCAAAGAGATCACTTTCTTGTGTTTAGACCACACTAAAACACTTTCACAAACGCTATTGATATTAATAATTTCAAATTTTAAATGATTTATTTTTCAGTTCATTTTAAAGTATAGGGTGTAAATTTCTGTTTACAGATGTCATTTATCATCAACAGACTGGAATACCACCCAGCTTCTGGTTACTTGGGTAAATCAAGGCCATGCACAACAATTGCACAAATACCAAAGGGCAGTTTTCAAAATGATACCTACCTGCTGCTATCTGAATTGCTCGGAGGCTATTTCTAGAGACTTATTAGACAAATGCCTGAATTACTGCAACATGATACTGCTTCATAAGTAGTAAACACTGAGCATTCTTCCTATTTGTTTCTCCATCCTCCTTTAACCTCTTGCTTCCTAGGGCAAAAGTTCACAAACATAGGACTGTTCCATCTGTTTACAACATAACTGTTACCACTTAGGCTCTCAGCACATTCAATTTGCAAGTATTTGGCTGCATTAAGAGATGATGTGATTTTTACTGGTTTATATTTGTTGGTTTTTTTTCCCACCCACAATGAACTCTCACACAAAATTGAAACTGAATCCAACTTACTCGTCATAATCAGTGCTTAAATGAGTAAATTACTACTACCTACCATTATTCATTTTTAATCTGTATTATTCCAAACTCCCTAAGGGATAAGAACTACACACCGTAGGAATCTGAAAAAAGACACAGTCTTTGCACTGTAATGTTTACAGTTTTACCAGGAAAAAAAAAAAAAAAAAGTATTTTAGCCAGGTATGTTGAAAAATCATCATTCCGGAATCCAGGAAGACAGAAAAGAGAAGGATATTGGCTGATAAATGATCTTACTGTCAAAATCCTACACAAATCAAACCATTGCAGCTAGCGCAGCCAAGCCATAGTCTGTAGGTGTGTGTAACCAGTGCCACACAACACCTTTTAAACTAACAGAGCGGGACAAAGTAAAAGCACTGTATGATGGTGATTTAGCTTGAGAGTTATAAAAGACTGATCTCAAGTTAAAATGGTAAGCATTCAATAATCAAATTTCAAGATAGAAGATGATAATTATCATGATACTTAAAACAGTGATTTTCTTTCAGATTTATTGGAAAAATCTATTTCTTAATGCAGGACCTATCACACAAACATCAGGAAATGAATCACACCAAAGAAGCATCTAGGCTTTAACATGTCAGTGCAAAAATAGCTTGGTTTTAAAATGTTCAGGAAAGTGTCTTTAAAGCTTTGAATCTAATTTACTGATCAACTAATCTTATCAACAGAAACATTATCAAAGCCTAGAATGCGTGCTTTTACATCAATCCTATTATGTTAGCATGCTGATTCTAAAGAAAATAATTTTTAAAAAAGGATCTGATTCTAGATAAGAATGCAAATTTTCTGGTCAAGAATGACAGAAAACTGTACACGTGATTCTGAACATCAGTTTCAAAATTATTCCCTTTGTTGTAACATCACTGCATATTGACAGGTTCCTAGCAAACTTACAGGAAACAAACCAAGTTATCCGATGTAAAAAAAAAGACTTATGTGCCATACAAAACCATAACTCAGCCCACTGCTAGAAAAAAAGGTAGATGCGTGTGCTCAGTGGACTTTTAGCACTTCAGATTTTGAACGTCAGAGTACGGTAGGTTAACTCTTCCCCATGCATATGTCTAATTGAAAAAAAAAAATTGAAGTGAATTTTCATTAACTATTCCACTAAAAGAGAAAAATATCACTTTAGGTAAAGTCATTTTATGTCTTTGGAAAAAAATTATTTGAACATTTTGATATGGTAATGTAATTCTGCTCTACCTGCTTGTACCTGTATTTCAGAAAACAGCAAAATGAAGTTCTTGTGCTCTTTTATTCAGGGTATCTGATATTCATCTTCCATCATCTGGCACTTCCCAAGTCATTCATCAGAATTCATGAGAACTGTGCTTGATATCGAATACTAAACCCACTGGTAGCCATCTGTAGAGAAAAAGAGGAACCAGAAAAAAAAACTATTTGCTTTAAAAGCAGAATAGATATACAAGCAAAATGCTTCTCCAACCTTGCAATTTAAAAGTGGGATTCATTTTCCTTTGTCAAACACATTTTCAGTTTCTTCAGACTAGCTCAAGAAGAAACTTGAACATCACAATTTTTCTCTTCCAGGAATCCAATAACTTTTATTTTTGGAAAAATAAACTTGTTCAACATATCACTCTTAGGAAAAAAGAGAACTTTTTCATTGATGCACTTGAGTGTTCTCTTGCTTTTATCAAATAACAAAATCTCAAGATCAGAAAAAAATATTTTTGATTTAAAAAAAAGTTTGTAATTAATAATCTCCTTAGAGAAACGACCCAATAACTAAAAGCAAATACAAAACTTGATGAATGTAGGTAAAAAAATAATGACAAAACCTGGAGGTCTGTTTACCACTGCATGTCATTTCTTAACATACATATTTATTTATTGTTCAGTAAGCTACCTTAGAAGTAAGAGAGAACAGAACTCGCTTGAGTAATCTGACCGTCAGAGGAGCTGATGAAAATTCTTTTAAATAGTGGAGGGGAAAAAGGATGAAGTTTGGATAGAATATAATGGTGGATGGCAAGGAAGAGATTTCAGACAAAACTGATGTTGTTATTTGATAATGGGGAAGGGAGATGTGCTCTAAAATGCACGTTTAAAAAAATATCCACGTTCTCTGCATTATTTCTTACATTGTTCTGCTTATATTACCCACTGTCAGACAAACTGATGAACCGGCACCAGATTGGTAAGCTTGCTAACATCATTTCCAAAAAACATAGAATTAACAATTGATCATGGTTTAAATGCTAAGCACAACACTTTCATTTGAATCATCCATCAAAAAGATTGGGAATTAATTCAAGAAGAAAAAAACATAGCACCTTATCTTCTTCAATTTTTCTACCTCTTGCTAAATTGGACACTTAAATTCCTTTTTACTTTACCACATTACGAGATCATTTCCAAAGCTTAAAATAACTTGGCAGCTCTACAAACATTTTCTGTTGTCTTAATATTTCCTTGTTTACTCGTTACATGGATTAGGGTTTTGAACAGTGGTTCTCTGGCAAATAAACAAAAGCCTTCAATATTCTTCAAAAGTTAGATAAGAGACCTCCAAGGGCACACACAGTGCAATCCAAAGAGTTCATTTTTTAGAATTTTTATTAAACATATCTTTAAACAGACCAATCCTTTTGACTCCAAGAACAAAACTATTTGCTAAAATGAGTGCTTAAGAGTGTGGAAAAGTATAGAAAAAACGATCATTCTGTTTAGTGACTAACAGTCTGTGTGTAAAGAAGGACATATTCAGGAGTCTATCAGATATATTGCACAGTCGATTAACAACTTGTCCTCATTAACAGTCATGTCTTCATGGCATTTTAGAGATAAACAAAAAATCACTTCGTGTACGAAGTCCAGTGGTTCATGATTCCAAATCTTTACTTAAACAGCATGTACTTCAGTATATTTTTTATAATACTCCTTATAATTTTGAATTACAAAATTCCTGCTATTTAGTTAGCAGGATATTTGGAAAGAAAAATGCCTTTACATCAATTAATTTTGGTGACAAGTATTCATGACACCATCTCTCACTGGTTAGGTTGTGATTTATGAAATTAAAGAGGAGTGCTGGGAAGACCAGGCATTTATGGAAATCACCCAAAACTTTACTGCAGGTTTAGGTTACTGCAGCTCCATGGCAGTTATTTGGTTTATATCAGCCAAACAATTATAAAAATTGTGGGTAAAAACACCAATGTATCACGATTCAAGTTTTGTCAGTGTAAGACAACATTTACCTGTCTGTTTTGATACCTTCAAGTTCTTTGAATTTTACAGCAGCAGCTCCATGTCCCACTGCACGAGTTATGTAAACCTCATGAGACCTGTTCTCCTTACCTTGTAGGAAAGTAAAATGTTACCAAGTCCTGCTGTTACAAACATGCTGCTGAAAAATAACTAAAAAGAATGAAAAGAAGTTACAGGCAAAATCTTCTCATGTTACATAGTAACATATAAAGGAAAAGATGAATGTAACTTGAACAACAGATATGAAACCTGAACTCGAAGGAATTTTTTATTACTACTAAGGGTCTCATAATACCACTCCAAAAACTTGAAAGGAAATTAGGATTTTTTAATGGTAACTGCAAGTCATTTTAAGTATCATAATTCAGAAGATCTCACTTTGAGGTAACATGAAAAGGACTGTTATTAAAATGGCTTATGACGTTAATCATTTCATGATTCTTTGCAGCAGATGTTGAACACTGGTGGCTTACTTAGTACAGCATGCTCACAAACCGGATGAAGACTGTGTGTGCAATCATAATGAACATGTTAAATAAGAAATATATTTCACATCAGACGCTCTACAAAGAAGGCACGTAGGGTTGTCAATCGATTGTTAACTTACCAGATTCAGTGAAATCCTGGCATTGGCTTCTACTGAAATGTACTGTGACTTGAGCCTCAGTGATCTGTGAATAGGAATTAATCTTTACATCAGAGTTAGAAATCATCTGCGGAGAGATTTCAAATTCAGCTGAAACCTTTCCCATTATCATGAAATTCTTCAAAGTACTGGCAGTTTTCCTGATTATACCAGTCACTGAAAGCATTACTGAAAAATTTACCTGATTTACCTGATGTACCAGACTAAGGCATGCCATTGTGGAATTATACCCTACTACCTTTCTGAGTACCATCAGAATGTGTTGATAAAACGAGCACAGCAAAGTATCCCAAAATCCCAGAATTCATGCTTACGACAACCTCAAGTGTAAAGTAACCAGATGGCTACAAGATACCTCAAAAATTATGTCTCTCTTAAAAAACCCAAGTTACGATAAACACATAACCTGTTCTTTTGTTGTTGTTGTTGCTTTTTTGAACACAATCTGAGTAGTTATGATGTTTTTCACAAGGAAAAAAAAAGTGTAATCTATTTAATCTTAGGTCAAATCCAAAAGACCACTCTTTCTACTGCATCTATACTTACCTAACATTAGTACTTAATCCAGTCAGAAATTTCAACCCTATTTCATTTCCAGGGAGAGCTTCAACTCAAGGAGTCAACAGATTGTTCCATTTATTCCAAATAACATCCAGCATTTCATCAAGAAGCAGTTTTCCTTGTGGGTTTTCTTTATATCCCATCTTCATCAACACTATATTAGCCAAAAGAGAGACCAAAAAGGAAATGTTATGGAAACAAAAGCAAACAAGACAGGCTTTCCTGAAATGCAACGGTAAAGGGAGAGAGAGAATCAAAGTTATACTTGACGTTTTTCCTTCAGATGTCACATGCACACAGTTATATTTGGTTATACCTAAAAAGAAAAAATAAGGAAATGCTAGAACGGCAGTGCTCAAATACTTAATGAAAGGCCACTATCAGGTCTCCCTGGAGTTGTCTTTTCTCCAGGCTAAACAGCTTCAGCTCTTAGCTTGTCCTCTTAAAGGAGCTGTTCTATCACTTCAATCATTTCTGTGGTGCTCCTCTGGACACGATTCAACACGTCCACTTCTCTCCTGTGCTGAGGACTCCACATCTAGATGCAGCATTCCAGGTAAGGTATAACTAGTGCAGAGCAGAGAGTAGAGTTTCAAGTGTGCCTTCAAACTAAACCTCACTGAAGTGATGTTAATTCTTCTTTCTCTTCTAAGGCTAAATTTGCACCGCTGTATTTTGAGCTAATCAAGATGTAATAGATATAATATTTTTCTTAAATATGAAACAGTCTGTGTTTCAAGTAGACATGTTTTACATACTGAAGTTGTAGGACTGAGACAACTGAAAAGCTGAGCCCCAACAGCAGGAACTGAAGTAAGGAGATGCTGCATTTGAGTGTACCAATGGATAGTTGTTTGCCTTGCTGGTGAATCCCAGCTCTCCAATTGTAGTATGACTGCAATTCTACTTTCTGACCAGTCAGCAGTCACGTGTCATAAGCTCATGAATGGGGGTGAAAGACTCAGTTACTATAGACAAGTATGTCACCTGCAAATGAGAAGTTTTGTTTTTCACAGTAGGATCTGAAAAATCTGTAATGAGTAAGATAATAAGAGCAAACACTAATGAAGGAGAATAAAATAAAACAACAAATGGCTGACTAATGATCAGCATTCATCGTGTTTGCTCTTTGTGGACTTTGTTCCTATGCCAAAAAGGGGCATGCAATCACATCATTATAGGCTGAATTATAATGAACATTCACAATGACCAAACAAAGTTTCACAAGGAACCCCAATCTGCTAATTATGTCAGTTTGCCTGATTTTTTGTATAGTAACATACCTCTAACATAGCTAACACACGCTGGAAGAAGCCACAAAGAATGCCCTTATAAAATCCCCATGAGCCCAGTTCAGTTTTTACAGGATTTGGCTTCTGTGCACTCTGGTCAGCACAAGGAATTACTTAAGAGACAGTTGTTCTTTCAGAGTTTTTTTGTGTAGCAGTTATTAGCAAGGACTGAGCACATAGAATTTGGGCAAATCTGAAGAGATGCTTACTGTTTCTCAAGAGGGTACACAAATACCACCATGAAATACAGAAAAGCACAAATAAAGTTTAAATTTTTCAGAAACAAATCCATGAGAGCATTTCCATTACAATAACTCAATGCTTATTTAAACAAATAATTTGGGATATATCTCCAGATTTATGGACGTGCAGAAAACATTCTGCCTGTATGTTTTAATGAAATCTCAGACTGTGGCAGAAACAAAATAAAAGAAGTAATTTCCACCAATTTTAATTTTATACAGTATTGAGCAGCAGAAAATGCAATCTTACAATGAGAATTGTCAGGACATAGTAATATGATGTGCGGTTCTGTCTATCCTGCCTATACCATAAATTTATCTATGCATTCATTTTGCAATGAAACCATCATTGCTGTTCATTCACTGTTTTGTACTGTTAGTATCAAATGAATTATTCTATGACTGAACGGAAGTTAAAGCTATAGCAGAAAGTCTACACTTAATAAAAGAAAGAAGCAAAGCAGCCAAGCTGGAGTCATAGGTTGATTAAAAAGAAAGAAAGAAAAAATGAAAAGGATATACAGAGAAGACAAAAAGTTTGTCAAGGTAGACAAATTTTTACCATTTCCCAGTCATGAACACAAATGCAACGTTTTCAGTGAAAAATCTTAAACAGAGAAAATAACTCTTGTTGAAAAGCAGAGAAAATCTCTTTGAGAAACATCTGATGGGATAGGGGATAAATTAAACATATATAGAAACTGCATCAAAATTCAGCAATGAGGAATTTTCTTCTAATATGGTCTAATTTCTTTATAGTCCGAACACATTAGGGAGAGTTGATAACAAGCTCTCTGGCAAAGGCAATAAGAAAGACCACAGATAACTGCTTGCATATTAGCCTTAACACCAGTTCACCAAATAAATATCCCATATTCTCCCTCTCTAATGCCTACGGACAAATTGGCCAGCACATCAAGGACTCAGCTTTGACGACTTGATTCTCTTCCCTGCTTAGCTGGTTTAAAAGAGCTTTGTTCCACATCTGCTATTTGTTTTTTCACTGGTTCCACAGCCAGCTGTCCATCTAAGCACTCAGAGTTATGTTGGTCTCTCTTGTTTCAAGGCCAAACAACACCAGAAGGGGTGGCCAGAACCATGCTTTAATTAAGTAGATTGTTTCATCGCAGTAACATTACAAAACATGCAAACATCTCTTCCCTCCTCATTTGGACACAAAGTAAGTAAAATCTTTGTAGTGATACTTAAATAATGATGTTTAAAAGTTGAACTCACTTTTAGGATTTGTGACAGACACAAGGAACTAGGCAACTGAGAAGGTGGTTCTGATACAACATCAAGCACTGAATTATTTGTACTAAACAAACACAGTCATACAATGCTTAGCTAGAAATCAAGCTTGCGGAAATTCAGATATCATACACTGCCTAAACTATAGCCTCTTTTATCCTGTCTTACTACACAAACAGACTGTAATTTATTTATTTTAAGAATTTCCAGATGCCTTCTGGTTTTAAACCTTCTGAAAACTGTCATCATGATGCTGATTTTGATACAATAAAGTAAAAACACATGATCAGATATTATTAGTTCACATCACTGATTATAAGGGCTCTTCCTATAATAAATGACAAATTCATTACTTAGCTGTAAGACTGATATGCAAAATGCCACACACACACACACACAAAGTATATTTTGCTCATTTTCCATACTGATAGAAATTCTAGTATTACGTTCACAAAGCTTTGGAGCAAACGTCACTCCAGTATGGGAGTAAAGGGAATTTGCAGTGTTATATTCAATCCTGAAAACCTGTGCTTTCAAAAGTGTCCACATAATAATAAGAAAAAAAAAAAAAATCCAACAGAAGTTGCCTTGCAATGCTATATCACTCAGATATAGCCATTAAAATGGAAATTAGAGTAAAATGAAAGCAAACTCAAGAAAAGACCTAGGGAAAACTAGTCATATGAAGTAGTTGTATGCTCCACAAAGCTAACTTTTATATGGCAGAAGTCCAGAGAACACATATAGAAAGTTCCTGAACTCATTTGTAGCAGAATTGAAGACTTTTCTCTTTTAATATAACATCCTTAAAAGGACATATTAGCACCATGCATCAGATAGTCTGCTCAGTGTTTACACCAGCTAATGACTACAGTTCTGCTTCTTATTGCCACAACACTCCAAAACTCTGCTATGCAATGCCAGCACAAAATAAAAGGAGACCCTCCCACAAAAGATTTAGTTACCAAGTACAAAGAGTCAGCTAGAAATCAGTAGCTGTGAGGAAAATCAGTTTTTCACCTTTCAAAAACAGGTTCATTTTCCTCCTTAAAAAAAAAAAAAAAAAAAAAAAAAGTGAATAGTGAATATTGTATCCTCCTGAAAAGATCCTCTCAGAATTAAAGCAATGATTCACCACCGGAGATCAGCATTTATTACCGTTAGATTTATCCCTGTAAAATTCATATCTCTGTCCTGATTCTAACAATTTATAGCTCTGTTAATTCATGTGAAATAACCATATAAACCGCTTCTAAATTAAGAACTTCTTCAACTATATTATTGCTGTCAGCATGTGAATTCAATTTAAGTTAATGAGAATGGCATTCATTAAAGAGAGCTTAAGGACGTGCCTGGGAACATGTAGCGTGCAAACTCCGAGTTTTGCCCTAGTTCTTAAACTCAGTAAATAGGCTCCCACTTAAAACCACATTTCTACACACTTTAATGCCCAACATTTTACACATTTTCTATGGAATAAGGTAACAAATTTCTGTGAGTCTCAAATGGTTACTTTTTTTAAATTATTATTATTATTTTTTAAGTTCAGGTCAGTTTTTATTTTCTCCCTGAGGTATACCCTTTTCAAGCTCAGCTGATAAAGACTACATGCCGAACAACTTTACCCAGGTTTTGTATCTCTTGGATTAGGATCTACCCAACTTGGCTTACAGCAGAGCTGGAATTACAGATCCAAAGGGCTTGGATTGTAATTAAACAGTGGATAATTAATTTTATAGATGTAACACACGAGAACTTTACTTTAGAACACGTACTTCTGTATCATCATAGTTGGCTTTAAAACAGGAGTTCTATGCTGCACACATCAGACAATATTAACTACGGAATTAAAAAAAACAGTTGTGCATTTTTCATCTGCATTCTAAACAATATTAGAGGTAACAGATTTATTATCATTCCTTCAACAGATCACAAGTAAATATTAACAGGGGCTGCACAGAAACTATTACTGTAAAAATGTATTACTATTATGGTAAAAAAAACACAATTCATTAAACAAGATAAACTATGTATATTTCATCAAATCCAGGATGTTAAACAGGTTATCACTTATCACTCATAGAAGAGAGAAAGGAAATCCTTCTTCATGCCATACCTGGCATGTCAAGTACATGGGAATAACATAAGCAAGAAGCAAAGAAAATTACTCAAAATTAGAGTAAAATGACTGTTATCAACAAAATCTATCACTGCAAATAGCTACTTGGGCAGTTAGCAGCTTTAAAGAGGAGAGAAATGAATCTGTGTAAAGCAATCATATTTTCATTCTGCAAAACAGGCTTGGTTTTAAATCTCTGCTTTTAAATTTTTAGGTGTTTAAATAAAACTCCATTTTTTTTCTTCTTTTTTTGAGTTCTACACCTGCTTGCCCTTCATTTGTTTAGTTCATCATTTGTTTTTTCCTATTCTGCAGTGAATTTTTCTTTTCCTAACAATAGTTCTCAGTCAGGAACTCCCTTTTATCCCTCCATGTTTACACGTACTATAAATAAACAGAGTCAGATTAACCTGGGAACACATTCATGGAATTGTTTGTATTATCTTGACTTCTTCAGAGCATGTCTCCTCTTCATGTGACCCCAAGACAAAGTCTTCCTACACTGAGAATCCTGTAAAGGATTGTGCAGCCATCAGGCTTACTAAGGATACATGGGAATCCTGCTGGTCATTAGCATGCTTCTATTATGGATCCTGCCATTAGCCTCAAAAAACATTGAAATGAAGGCATGACAAGTACTAGAACCTTCTGGGGCCAATACTCCCAATAAGAAATATAATTAAAATTGATGGAAGTTCTAATTAACATCTATGACGCCTTGCTCAAGGAAGGGATTAGCAAAGGTATAAACAAGAGCTTTTCTTACAGTGAACATATTACATCAAAAGCAAAGTGTTGTCAGATGAGGTAACTTTCTTTACGCTATGTAGCATCGGCTACATCAAGTTACAACAAATTCATTTCAGTGCTGATGAAATACTATTATATTGCAGTGGTCTGGTTTTAAAATTCTCCTTTCTTATGCCTGAGGATCCTCTAAAGTAATCACTGCTCATCTTCTCATGTTCCTTTTGATTTAAAACTCACATAGGAAAAAACTCTTAGAAAAAAATAGCATCAT
>PPHD01012994.1:0-17636 GCA_002909625.1 Bambusicola thoracicus | reverse complement strand
ATGTTCTTGTGTTTTATCCACACTGTTTGGGATCTCTGAAGCCCAAGACACATAATATGTGTAATACACTATTAAAGTGTCTGTCACACTTCCTGGAACAAAACAATGCCTCTAGATTTCTGGGTGGAGTTTCATGGCATGAGTTCTTTGAAGTTTGTGTGTGGAAATAATAGACAGGTGTTTTATATCACACATGAAACATTCCTTAGGTGTACATATATATATCTGTGTATGCAATAGTACTTGGAGACCTTCCTGAAAATAAATTTAATACAATTCTGTGTCTTTAATAATCATAATTTTCTTGAAAATGATCTCAAAGACTGAAGCAGTTCCTTCAAACAAAGAAACAAAAAAACCAACCCTCTACCAGTTGTGCTGAAAGATGTTTATGAATTCACAGTACTCAGCAGGGCCAAGTCCTAATATATGGATACTGGAGGTTTTCAGAACAATTCTGTCCTGAGATTCTGTTCTATGAGCTACCAGCTGAGCTATCTAGAATTCATTGCTATTGCAATAGAATGTGCATATCTCAAAGTAGGGTACAATATTTCACCCATTCAAAAGTTTCAGCCCCTTCAACTTGAAAGAAAAAATTCACAGGTAGCAGCTAAGCTGCCAAGTTTTGCCTCATTTTCTTTTAAAAAAACTAAGCGTGACTAACATACAACTTGTTTTGTTTGTTAGTTGGTTTGCTTTCTGTTGTGTGAACTTGTTTGATAGATGCACTGTGAAGTGTTAGGCCTCAGCTTTCCTGGTAACTGCTTGTGAAGTTTTTAGGAGTGCATTCATTATTAATGAATGAGATCTCAGATGCTGAATATGAACACAGAGGGAGAAGACAGATACTCTCCTTTCAATCATCTGTCACAAAGGCCATCCAGACACCAACTGCCTCTGAATATCAGTGAAGGTGTGACTGACACTTGCTCTTTGAAACTCCTGTGCCATGGTATTCAATGGCAATAGAAATGGTCTTTCCTGTCTAGTTCAGTAAATGAGAAAAATATGTAATTATAGGATTAATGTTTATTTCTGTGCACTATTTATTGGTGGTTTTTTTTTTCCTTCCCTAATAAGAATAAACATGCAAGAATGTGAAAATAAAGCATTGCCCTAAATTTCTGTAGAAAAAAGTCAAGTGACTTCAGGTTCAGACTCTGAAGTATTCCAGACTCTTCAGAAGTCTGGAATAGGTTCTAACGTGATTTGTTTTATTTACTGTTGAAATTGCTACAGACTTTAGATGATATTATTTCAGTAGGAAAAAAACTTTCATGTTTTGCCCTCTATTAAAGACTGCTGAAGAGTCAGACAGGTGCCCTAGAGTACTAGAATGGCCTGGGTTGAAAAGGACCACAATGACCATCGAGTTTCAACCCCCCTGCTATGTGCAGGGTTGCCAACCACCAGACCAGGCTGCCCAGAGCCACATCCAGCCTGGCCTTGACTGCCTCCAGGGATGGGACATCAACAAACTCCTTGGGCAAAATGTTCCAGTGCTTCACCTCCCTCTGAGTGAAAAGCTTCCTCTTTAGGTTCTTGCTGTATTCAGATAATCATCAGCATATATGCAGGGCAGCTACCACGCCGGCAGAGCCCTGTGAGAAATGCTAAGAATCAACAATTTTCGGTCGGGCAAAGATAGTAGTAAACCAGCACAGTTCATTTATTATTGGAATGGCGGGCTGGCGCCCCCTTACGGCAAAGGAGAAAGTGAGAGCTTTGCCAGGGAAATCCATACAACCATCATACAGCCTTCCTAGTCCTAGAAGTTTTATACTGCAAAAACACTATCTAACTCTCACTTTTCCCCCCTTCCTTTTTACTCTTTTGTGTTTTTGCACAGGGAAATGGAACAATTACAAAAGAGGAATAATCTTAATAGCCCAACTGATGGTTGCAAACTCTTACCTATCAGAACTACTTTTCTTGCAGTCTTCCAAATCTTAATATATATGACTATTATCAAGAACAAACAGTTTATGTACAAAATCAGAATAACCACAGCAGGGTGGAGCATCCCATTGAAAAGTCCTGTTGCAGCGGGCAACCATTCCAAAAGGATATCCCACCACTGGTGATCTCCATCTTTCTTCATTCGTTCTGTGACACTGTGCACTGTGATCAGAGCTTCTTGTCCATTTTACTCTAGATTGCTTCAACAGCTGTTCCAAGTCCTTGTAACAATTTCTCCACCATCTTGTGTTTCATTCCAATATATGCAGGTAGAAATCTCAGTTCTTGGGATTTTGTGTTCTAATACCATCAGTATACAGACCCACCTTCAGTGGGTCTACAATAGGCAGATCCATTAATTACTTGGCAGTCAATTTGTATTTTGTCTCCTGGCACAACATGAAGTTTGGCTGTATAAGAAGTATCATCCCAACCCCATTCCTGTTCTGAATACATTTCGGTCCCATGCATAACCACAATAGCCAAATTCAGGTCTTTGTTGCTGGGATGTATTCCTACACTTCCAGTTTAATTAATGTGAGCTTGAGACCATGGCCATGTAATGATCCTTCCAGTCACAAACAACCCAAGTGATCTGAGTCCTAAAAATTGTAAAGGTATTCTCAGAGAGAGAATGTTGTTGTGAAGATAGCTGTGGTTATGAGAATATCTATTTTAAACATACATGATAGACCAAAATTCTGGTTAGACCAATAACAGACTACAAGTACAGGATGTGTAAGTGTAAAGTTATGACAACAATCTGGTCTTTGATTGACGTAAGACAGCTTGCACTACTTGTAAAATTCTCTACAGAGATAATTGCTACCTGGGATACCTCTTTGTAGGTAGTTCCATTTTTCATTCTGCAGCTTACTTGGACTTCTTCAGCTTTTCCTGCTAAGGAGATTATTTGCTTAAATTTATCCCAGATCATTTTTGTTTAGAGTATACTTTCTTTCCATGCATAACCACAGTAGTCAAGCTGAAGTCCCTCTACCTACTATCAGTTGGGTTGGTTCCTGTGCTAACGGTGTATTGTGTATGTGGTTGTTGCTATGGCCATTTCAGATCTTCCTGACTACAAAGTGTCTCTACTGTGATTAAGAGAAATATTTCCTCCTTCACTGTAATTTTATCAAATTCTTCAGAATTTACAATTGAAACTTTAGAAGTCCCTTCCAAGTGTTCCATCTAATCAACACTTGGTATGATAATTTGGGCAATTTTAAAACAACAGAGCAGTTTACAATATTTTGTTCTAGTCCTCAGTTTTACCAGAAACCTGGAAATTCAGGTTTGCAAATCAATACTCCAAATATAAGCACACAACCAAAAACATCAATAGTCCCTCTCGTGGACACTCCAAGTCTATATATGTCAGTCCTTCTTTCCAATCACAGGTTATGTTCATTCTCTTAATTCTCCAGTGTGAAGATTATTAATCTTTATGTTCCAGTGAATCTCCTTTTTCTCCAGTATTAGAATCTGTAGAGGCTTTAACTCATGTGGAGTGTGCCTGCCCCTTTTCTGTAGTTCTCACTGCTGTTCTGCTGATTAACAATACCTGAAATGGTCCTTCCCACTCTGGTTGAAGCTTTGACTCTTTCCAGGTTCATATTAGAACGCAGTCTCTGGCCTGGAATGAGTGCTTCCCACAGGAGAAGTAGACGTAAGATTATAAGATTCTGGTTGGGATTAAATGAATGGTCAGTGTCAGTGGGATTTGAGAAAATTATTCATATAGAAATCAGATTTTTTTTTTCTTATTTTAAAGGATTTCGTGACACAGAAATGCCAGAGGTTGTTTACACTCAGAAGAGGCTAAAACAGCCTGAGAATAGTATTTAACGCTCATGTATATGCATAGAAATCACCAGTTCTGAATTCATGGAACAAGTACATAGTTACCCAGTTTGGAGAATAAGTCCTTTCTCTGGAACTAAAAAGAAGAGAAGAGGTGAAGAGGAACTGATGTTACTTTTAGATTACATCTAAACAATTACTTGATGTTATTCAGTAGCAAGGACATTTGCTTCCCAGCTTTATTCTGCAGTGATTAATGTTCAGAAAATCTAGCTAGAAGGGCTTCCCAGTCTCACTTTCTAAGACGGCTAGGAGGAATGAAGGTAAAATGAAGTGGAAACTGTACTTATCCCCTTTGCTTATTGCTTATGAGCACATCATGCTTGTCCTGAAGGGGTAGCACATAGTCTTGTCACAGCCACTGTCCACTACTGGGACATGAATGAATCCAGGTTTCTCAACTGTTGTTCCAAGTATGTCTGCACTGTAAAAGGCAGTGAGCTGAAAAAATCAAGTGAACTAATGGGGAGTCAGGTGGAAAATTTACATACCAGAGAACAACACTGTGCTCCTAGACTAGCTCAGGTCCAGCAGCAATCTAGGCTCAGTTACACATGACATGTGATAATTCCCTCCTTCTAGCAAGAATGATTAATGGAGCAGAGCAGCATATCATTGTGCCAGGGTTGCCACTGCATCCAAGGCAGAGTCACCGCTTGAGAGTCTGCTCCATGCACTCTCAAACTTCAGGTGCATGGACGTATGGTGGAGAAACTTAACTAGTTTCTGATTTATTGTATTATGGCACTACTGCATTCAGTCCAAGTACGACTGGTCTCAGCAGCTGTGTGTGAATCTCTGGGACAAAAGGAGAGCATCAACTAGCATAGAGTCTCAGTCTTATCTGAAGTGGAAAAAATGAGCACAGTGACTTAGACTCCATCATCTGGGCAGACACAAATAGACTGATAAATGCTAATTTCCAGGAGTGTCTTGCTTTTTCGTCAGTAAGATGATGCTTGTGAATCTTCTGTCATACCTTCTCACAATAACTCTTATGCAAAGAGAATGAAATGTAGAAGTGTTCAGCTTCTTTGCACACAGTTCATTCAGTAAAGATCAATTTTTACTTCGCAAGTACCAGAACCCTTTCAGATTATCATTACTCATCATAAAAGATAAAAAAAGTCTTCATAATGACTTCCCACACCTGCAAAAGTATCAGGGAGGCCTTGTGAATCCCAAAAGTGTTCTATATTTTACATTTCTAAATGCCTCTGGGGAAGTATTTGGTATGACTAATCAAGTTGGCTTTAATGGAATGCTCCTTAGAAGAGTAAGCAGTAATTTCTCGACAAACTCTGAGAGCAGTACAGTGGCATGTTTTCAGTGCTATAAGTTTTATTCCCATTTAAGATAATACTACCTAATAAATAAAAGAACGGCCTTGACATCCACCCCTTGATAAAACCAGAACATGATAGCTGACAGAAGACACAAACATATTCTGCCCACGCTCAGATATGCTTTGACTGATATCCAAGGAAGGATACATGGAAATCCCATAGCTCACTATGGCATGGACTCTTAGATTTTAAACAGTGGTAAAGAACAATGAAAAGTCAGTGATGGGATATTTTTGTTCGTTTTAGCAAGTCTATAGGAGTCTGGTCACATTTTTAAAATGTTTTGAAAGGCAGTAAAGGAAAATATAAAGAGAAAAATTACTTCAATATAAAATAAAGACAAAATAGAGGGATAACTGAGGCAAAATAACAAGAGACAGTGAAGAAATTTAAATAATCATTGGATTGCTGGCTAGCAGGGCAGCAGATAAATTACTGGAAGCACAGTATTGATGGCAATGCCATATACATAGAAACAGAATCATCAATAAAACTTAACAAGAATGAGTTATGGTATGCTTTTGGAGGGGTCACTTCATACTGCACCAATACTGTTTCTTAAGAATTACTTAATCATTTTATCTGATATTTTTTTTCAATTCGATTTTTGTAGTATTTGAAGCCCTGAATTTCAGCTAAAAAAACAAGCGGTAATCTATTGAATTATGAGAAAATTCCCCTGAAAAACATGGATAATTTGCACTTCTTTTCTACACTGAATCCCATCAGTTTTAAAGGCTGTACATACAAGAAAAGCTGTTTTACATTTCTTCATTTTTTTTCTTCTATAAGTCATAGAATCATAGAAACATTAAATTGTTTGCGTTGAAAAAGACCTTAAAGATCATCTGCCTCCAACTCCTCTTCTATGGGCAGGAATATTTCCTACTGGAATTCATATAATACACAAAAGAATTTAAGAAGAAAGAGATAAAAGAAAATCATCCATGCCACATAAATACAAAAAAAATCACTTGTGCTTCTGTTCCTTATTTATCTACCAAAACACAGAAACCTTTCAGTATCGGACTAGTTTTGAAGCAAAAGTAATGAGAGAGAAAAAAAGAAAAAAATAAGAAGAAACCCAACTCATACAAATGCATGTTTACACTGCATCACTACTTTTATAATTAGGGAATGGTAAATGGTTTTTAGCCCCCTTGTAAGAATACATAACATTCATGACTCCATTGGTTCTGCTCTGCAACTCTAAAATGCATCAACAAGGCTAATGATTCACTAGATTAACGTGATCGTAACACTGAGCAACATGTTTCTGTAGATGCTACCCTGCCTTTAACATATGCGCTGGCTCCCAGGCAGCTCCCAGTCACAAATAGTAACACATTATTATAGGGCATTTTTTTTCTATCTTAGCTATTCAAAAGAGAAAGTGAACACAATTTTTAAAAGGTACTATTCTGAGTAGTCATGAGAAGTAACAGCGTACATATATCATTCGGTATGGAATTACTTATTATATTGCAAACACTTTCATTTCAGCAGGAATATCCAATGGCCAATTTCAGTAGATTGAACCTGCAGAAGTAGGACAACATGAGTGCAGGGGCTGAAAAGGTCCTGGAGGAGGGAGAATAATCTGACCTCCAATTAAACAGGTCAAGAACATGACCTTCAACCCACTCACCCTCAGGGTAGGGGCGGGGAAAATAATAATTTGGAATGAACAAACTCAGACCCTTTCTGCTCATAGAAGGGCAGGGTCAGGTGTGCAGAGATCTCTTGATGCCCTTTACTGAGCAAGTTCAACATCTAAAGAACAGACTCGTAGCCACCACTTTTCTCCTGATCTGACTGGAAGGTTTTAGAGATCCTTTCAGAAGAGGGAACGAAACATACCAAGAAAATAAGCAAAGGAGACAGGCAGAAACAAACGGGAGCTGTCAGTGACAAAGAGCAAAAAGAGGGAAGCTAAAACTTCAAGGGCAGAGACCAGGGACAGACCCAGAGACAGACAGAAAGAACTAGAGTGGGAAGAAGAGATGGGATTCAACACGCAAGAAGGAATCTGCTCCTTCTAATCAGTGGACTGGAGAGGATGAACAGAAGCTAGGAAGGAGAAAAGATACCGAGTAGCTTGAGACAGCAAAAGGCCACAGATCCACCCCATGGGGATGGATAACTCAGTCACTATCTGCTTTGTTTTAGGATGTTTCTTATGGGTAAGTCACATCAAGTTCTTTTTAACACGGTCTGTGTTGTGGAGTTATGTGGGAAAGCTGGAGTAGTGTTAGCACCTGCTGATAACAGGAACTTCTGTGATACTAGAAAGAGTTGGGCACAGCAAGAGTAGGCATGGAGAAGAGAATACTTGCTGCAATTCCAGGGGTGGTAACACAGAAATCAAGGTACCAAGGCAGAATGAGAAGGGTAGGAGTGTAATATGTAGTAGGAGTTTTTAGGACTTCAAATATTTGAGCATCGAGAATGATTTGTATCTGTAGCATGACAGTTTTTGGTGGGGAAAGGGAAAATTGTGATCAGTGTGAAGGAAGTTGGGGTCTTTACTGGCAACAATGCTGAGTAGGATTTTATTGACTGTGAAGTTGGGATATGAAAATGGTGTGGTTGGTATCACAGTAACTTCAAATCTAGAGCAGAATTGACAAGAAATTATCAAAGATAACAGTAAATCCTTTTTCATAGGAAATTCATACTGCTAACAGTCTATGTAACAGAGATAAAGGATGCATATCTTGTGTTTCTCCTTCCAGATCCCCAAAGTAAGAAGTGAGGAAGGGTGTCTCAATGCTGAATTGTGAGTATTTGCAGGTGTTGCACTCTTTTAAGACAACCATCAAGGATAAAGACATAACTGTTATGACATGGTGGCAAACATTTTCCAGAAAAGCTTATTTACATTGTGACTGTTGAAAACTTTGATAAAATGTCCCTTGCTTTTAAAGTGAAATGTGTTGATTGCTACCTGTTCAACACACTGATCCTGCAGTACCATTTCTGCTTCCTATTTCGATAACTGTTATGATAAAGAGCATTCTGGTGTAATTTTGATTGGCTGAGGCTATGAATTTGGAAGTGACCTTTCCTTGAAAGTTTATTTCTTTAAATATACTGCCTTGATGATGTCATTTGTAAGAATAACAGAAATTAAGACAAATTAAGGAGATGCAGGAATGGCACAAATCTGCATCAGGGAAGGTTCAGACTGGAGGTTAAGAAAAAATTTCCATGAAGGTGGCTGAACACTGGAATAGGCTTTCTAGAGAAGTAGTTGACACCCTATGTCAGTCAGTGTTCAAGAGGCATTTGAACATTGCCCTCATTAATAGGCTTTAACTTTTGGTTAATCCTGAAGAAGTCAGACAGTTGGACTGCAGGATCTTTGGAGGTGCCCTCCAACTGAAGTACTCTGTCTATGCTTAAAAAAAAAAAAAAAAAAAAAAAAAAGAAAGAAAATGAAAAATGAGGATTCTGTTTTGATTAAAGAAATGTATTTAAAAAATGCACAGGCAAGGTCTGCTGACTGAAACTATAGGAACATACAGCACAGATCCAGAATGTGCCTACAGTATAGGGCTGGAAAGAAATCAAAAAGAAATTTAGGAAAAAAAGAAAAAGTAAAACGATGGCATTTGACAGACTAAATGATGAAGATATTAAAGTAAGGAAGTTTAGAAATTACATGACATAGATCCCTAAGATGTGAAAACAGACTTGGTTAAGCACAGATATCAGGTAAACAATTCAGAGATAAAGCCAAACAGAAGAACTCACCTCTAACAGTAAGATTGATGAGTTTGGACAACTGTCTCCTATATGAATTACTGTGGGTTTCTCATCATTTGTGCCATTTACAAGCTGGAGGTTAAGTGAGGAGTGTGAGGAGAGCTGGGAGAGAATGCAGTGAGAGATCTTCCTATTTTGTTGTTCTATGTCTAACTATTTTTTCTCCTCAGCTGTTCAGGTACAGAGTGGATCCGTCTGTGGTATATTTGGTAAGATGGCATATGATTACTTAAAATATGTGCATCACTGGGAAATTCTAGCAGCAAATAGTGGGATTAAATGGGATTCTGTAACACACTCAAGTGTGATGCTACTCTCCACTTTCCTTCTATGCCCTGTAATGCCCTACAGTAGCAAGGCAGCCCCTTAGTCATTGTGTTGTCTTTGGCAAACACTGAATTACCATCACAGGCATTTTTTTAATTTCATGTATAGTTGTAAGTATAATATTAATAAAGCCTTCATGTCATTATATGCCTTTTAAAAGGCCTATTATTTTAAATAATTTCATCTTGATTCCTTAGTAATTCAGTAAGAGATTAAAAAGAATTGCAGTTGTTGGGCATCTACAAGGCTGCATTAGTAAGAGTGAAGCCAGCAGATTGAGAGTTAAGATTTTTCCCCTTTACCTGTAACTCTTAAGGACACTCCTGGAATACCTAGCTTGGTTTTGTTCCCCCAGTAAAAGAGAGGTGTTGACAAACTGGAGCAACCACAACTGGATCCAACAAACTGGCTATGGGACATGTATGAGGAGGAACAAGGTTTACTCATGCTGGGGGAGGCTAAGAGGTAGGGAGAAAGGAACTTAACTGACGTTTTCCACTATCTAAGGTAGGTCTAGACTGAAGATAGAGCTGGAGTTTTCTCAGAGGTGTGTAGCAAAAGGATCTGAGGTCATGGATCAAACTGCATCCAGGAAAACTGATTAGACAAGGAAAAAATGCTTACCTCAAGGTAATGTCACACAGGAACTTGTGCCTGAAAGGGACATGGCATCCCCTCCTCTGGAGACTGTCAAACTCCATTGAAAAAGGCTCCAGATGATTGTGCCTAGCTTTGACATTAGCTATGCCTTAAGCTAGCTGAGATTTTAATATGCCCCCTCCAAAAAAAAAAAAAAGTCTTTCTGTCCATATTCATTTTTCTCTCTTCTTCCAGGCTGGTGGTTGTGATCGGTGGACTGCTGCTGCTGTGTGGCTTGGTTTCTGTCTGCGTGAGATGCTGTTTCACTCACTGCCGTCAGGCTGGGGAGGAATCAGGTCTTCAACCCTATGAGGTCACTGTCATTGCTTTTGATCATGACAACACTCTCCAGAGCACCATTACCTGTGAGTTGGCTTTGTCAGATACTGGGCACCTCAGCATACCCTGCTGTGGGGGTTGCACCATGAAATGCCCGGACTGAGGCATATCAAGTCCTCCAATGGGCTGGCAAGGTGCTGGGAACATGGCATCTGTAAATACTATAAACTAAGGTACTCACCAGGCCTAATGTAGCAAATATGGTCAGATGATGAACTGTTTTAAGACATGTTTGGGTGGACTATGGGCAGCTACCAGATCCCTGATGGCATTAGAGGAAGGAGTAATTATGGAACGTTGCTGATGGGGCTTCATTCCTCCCTTTAGGGGAGGACTAAGGGGTGGGAAAACATTCAGGCCATGGGGAGAGAAAAGCATGTGCATTGCAAATATACCCGTCTACCGGTCCCACTTTAACTGTACAGTGCTTTCAGGATGAGGCAAATAGCTTCTGTCTCCTCCTTTTCAGCTCTCCACTCGGTGTTTGGGCCAGCTGCCAGGAGGATCCTAGCGGTGTCACACTCCCACAACGCTGTGCAGGGCACGCCACCCCTCGCAGCATCAGACACCCCTCCAGTCTACGAGGAAGCTCTACACACGAGCAGGTTCACAGTTGCCAGGGCGGGGCAGAAAGTGCTAGACCTGGATCCAGTGACAAAAGAAAAGCTGCAGACATCTGCCGAAGATAAGGACGCCCAGCCAGCCTTTGCAGAACACTAGTGCAGAACATTAGGAATATCAGATTAACCTCCTCAGTCTAATGAAAGGGAAAAAAATGAGACTAAATTTCCAGACAGTTCTAGATCCAGCGTATTTGGATAGTTCCTTTTTACTCCTTGAGATAACTGACCATTGGCAATCCCTGGATGCATCTGTTATACACACACATCACTAGATTCACAGATTGCATATACAAACAGGCAGCAGGATCAAAGTGCTGAGCCTTATAGGCTGGTGCTGGATACCTACAGGGAGATGCTACCTCATTCTGATTGCTTCCGGCCTAAATTTCCTCGGGATGGCAGAGGTTTTCAGAGAAGGAAATGATATGAAAGGGTCTTGTAACCAATATTAAAACCAAACTCCAGGAAAGCACCAACCATTCACAGTAAATAAATAAAAAAAAAAAAAAGTGGATACATGTACACAATCTACATGTAAGCAAAAGACAGCATAGTAGTATTTACAGTTCCCTAAATGCTCTACAGGCTATATAGAGGGAGTACACTCTTGTCTTGAATATGATATATAGCAATTCTGAAATAGCAGTTATAAGCTCTAGTATTTGAATTGAAACTACGATGTGTGCAATAACAAATCAAACAATAAGAGAAGAAAGAACTGTTGTTAAAATTTAATTATGTTTTAGTTGCCTTCATATTGTATCACTTATTAATTATTCCTACCACTGCTGTCAAAATCAGATTAGACTAAATAAGATGATTTAAAACACTTAAGCCATTTCTCAGATACAAATAATTTGTGAGTCTTTCCTGATCCACAGAGATATGATTAATCACGAATAAATATTCATCAAACTGCGTGGATGAGCACTGCTATGGACTAACTGTAAAAAGTTTAGTTCAGTTAGATAATCATGACAAAGTGAAAGCTGAATTACATTGGTGTTGCCTGTAACCCAGGTTCTGCAGCTGAGAACATTAAAGGAGAATAACATCAAAAAACAAATAATAAGCAGTCATTATTTATTTTATTTTTATTACTTTAGTTAATAATTACTTTCTATGTTGATGTAAATGCACAGACTGAACATCTATCTGAAGTGACGGCACAGCTCTTCCTACTATTCTACCCCACACCCCACAGACTTTTTAACACGTCGATGTTCACAACACTCCTTGTGAAATGCACAATAATGCAGCCATTTTGTAGATAAGGAGAAAAAGGAGCAAGTTGCCAAATATGTTTAGGAATGTAACTGCTGTTGAGATTACAATCATCAAGGGATCTAGAAAGGAATGTTGATAAGATATCTCCAGGGATAGCGTAAAGCAGAATTGAACAACTAAAGGATCTTTGATCATGTCCCAAACTTTGGCTGGTCACAGAAATTTTCTATCCAAGAAAAGTATTTACTGCAGGTCTCAGTTCCCTAGCTCACCATTTTTTTTTTTTCCTGAATTGCCCAGTCATTTGCTAATTGCATCAGTAATGGATGATAAACTCGAATAAAATACTGACATATAAGGTTATGTCCCTTCTGCTACACAGTACTTGAAATAATAATAACTGTTTGTGAAACATCCAGTTGTGTGACCTATTTCATCAGCTGATCTCTGAAGTCGAGTTCAAGCCTGACGTCTCAATCACACTGCAGAACATTTCCTGGAAGGCTCTTGTTTACTTCACAGTAAAGACCTGAAGCGAGCAGAGATATTTGCTGAAAATGTGTCTAGCCCTATTGAGACCAGAAACTTCTTGGAAGCCTTCACAAACGTTTCCATTTGGAACATACCATTCCTGCACTGTCTCCACCCCTTTTTTCCTGTCGTAAAACACAGCCGGCCAAGTCCTGAGCTGTGCGGGCATTTAACAGAAGATGGCAGTCGTTCTCCACAGGGAAGCAATCTCGCTGCTGGAATTCTCCCCAAACCCAGCAATACAAGAATGGATATCTTAAAAGAATTTTTATAACAATTACACTGCAATTTTGATAAGATGTGCAATAAAAAAAGGGGAAGTTTTAAACTGTTTTGTTCCCTCCCCCTCCTCTGCATCACATCACCTTTGCTACATCTGATCTCCATTTTGAGGGAAAGCTAATGTGTCACTTGTACTGAGAGCTGGGTATCACCTACTGATTCGAGTGTTATTTCCCTCAACCACAGTCACTACTGTCTAACTCATGTACTTTGCCGTCTGCTCACGACTTTTTCCATTTGACTCACGCTTCACTGTGACTGACTGTAACAGGTCTTTTGCTGGCAAGAGATCAAACAGTGTGACAATGACGACAGATACAACTTCATTCCTTAAGGGTTTCCTAAAGTGATTTCAGATGAGTGCATTCAGAGAAAATACTCTTGCAACTGATCAGACACTCGAAGTCCACAGGATGTAATAAAATACCAGATTAGAAAAAAAAAAAAAGAAAAAGTAAAAGCAGACCAACAGACACTAAATCACATGGGTATCAAGCCTTTTGGCTTTCCTGGGCCGCATTCAGTGAATAGAAATTGTCTTAGGCCATGTAGGCTGCTCCAAAAGTAATGCCTCCTATTTACTTCCATGGAAATTACAGCTGATACACAGAGCTCGATAACACTGTTTGACAGAGCAAATCTTGGCTACAAAACACCAACTTTCAACACAGCCACCACCATTAACTATTCATTTTCACCCACAAGGAACAAGAGCTTGCATGCTGCTCTTGTAAAAATCTGCACCAGTGAAGGCGACCTATTGCCACCACAGCTGAAATATACCACCTCACCATGCTCAGTTTCACTGTTTGGTCTCCATAAACATTCAACAAGTGAATGCCAGTGGGTGCAATCTTTTTCTCATGGATAAATTCAAAGAGACACCTTTGCTTTGTATGTTCTTCTATGTCAGACACCATTTTCTCAGATGATCCCTCTGCTGCTACCTGTCACAGGTACAGGCCACATCCAACTCTCATACTCTGGACCAAAATAATACAATAGGAGGCATTACTTTTTGAGCAGTCCTAATATTTTTGATGCATATAAGTAACAAAACCTTTTAAAATTTCCAATATTTCCATTAAAACGTTAAAAAGGAAAGCAACAACAACATAAGAGCAGCGAGATATTTGACCTTGTTTTTGTGAAACTAATGCATCAGTCTGTTTTGATGGCAGTGGTTGCGTTTCTTAGTGAGTTCTCAAGCTGTTCATCAAAGATTTTTTGTTTGATTTTGCTCTTCCTGTAATTCACCCTTGAAAACAGTTGCTCACGAACGTATGTACTGCCAAAAACTAAAGACATGAATAAGATGTGGAAGTGAAGGATATATTTCTCTGGTAGGACAGGGCAGAGGTCTGCTGCACAACAGGCTGGGATGGGACACATGCAATCTGGGGGTCATGGGTTGGATGTGCCTGCACTGAAGATTTTTTAAAACATCAGTCTGTGGTGATACCAACACAAGAATCACCTAAGGGGAGATAGCAAGGAAAAAGATATCCAAGTGAGCCCTGATTTACAGGCAGCTGATACAACTAAACAGCAGTTTCAGGGGCTGTCCCGGGAGATATCCACCTAAGATGGCATCTCCAAGAAAAATCATAGGATCGTAGAATCAGCAAGGTTGGAAAAGACCCACAGGATCACCCAGTCCAACCATTCACCCATCATCAATAGTTCTCACTAAACCACGTCCCTCAACACAACATCCAAACGTTCCTTGAACACCTCCAGGGTCGGTGACTCCACCACCTCCCTGGGCAGCCCATTCCAGTGCCTGACCACCCTTTCAGAGAAGCAGTATTTCCTACTGTCCAGCCTGAACCTCTTCTGGCACAGCTTGAAGCCATTCCCTCTAGTCCTATCACTGGTTACACGAGAGAAGAGACCAACCCCCCAAAACAAGCAAAAAATAAGGCAAATAAGAAAATAACAGGGATATTTTTATTCTGAAGTCAGGGAATTTGATCCGGTCATGTAGGTATTTCTAAGCTAGTTACGCTTCACAGTGGAACACTGCAAAGCTTCAAGCACCGCCCCTGGAGTGCTGCATGGTACAGCAAGGACTGCAGCCTCCTCCCTTTCCCCTGGATTCTGTGTAAATATTTTTATTTCCTGCTTCTATGGCTACAGCTTTGGCAAGGCTTGAGGAATCCCTATTTAAGTGAAGCGCCACACACACAACATGCACACACATCACTATACTACATAAACACTATACTTCTAGCACTCCACGCTAAGAAAGTTCATCGTTTAGCCGCCCGGTGAACTACGTTGTGCCTGGAGTGCAGTGAAAGAAAAACAACCAATCCAGTTTCCAAATCCTCTCTCTAGCACGCGGGCCCTTCACGTGGGGGTTCGTCACATGCCCGTGGGTTGACATTTTAATAAGAGCTGTAAGTCAGACGCTCAGTTGTCCGCTGCTGCATTTATCACCTTCCTGCCCGCCGCGGCGCCAGGACTGCGGTTGTTTTTACTGAGCTGCAGCGCACAGAGCGGCGCGCATCCCCCAACGGGAGGAACGGGAAGTGGGAGGGGAGACCTTGTCGGGGTGCGCCCCGGCTGCGTCACCGGGCCGGAGTGCAGCGCCGGGATTTGCGATCGTCCCGTGGGATGTGTTGTGGGGAGGAGAGGTTACGTAGTGGCGTGCTCGCCAGGTCTGGTCTTGGCAGCAGAGGAGGGGAAAACAGCAAGACTGTCTCTGGTTTGTTAGAGAATTTCGAGCTAGGTGTTAGCTCATATGCAGTTAGCTCCTCCCTTTTGTCCTTGAGGAGGACGTATCTACATCTCTGCAGACGTGGAGATGTAGCAGCTGCTATGTGGTGGGCAAGTAGGAAGCATAAGGGAGACCAAACGTGGTGGTTACGGAAAAGCACTGTGACATGAAGACACCCTTTTCTCCTGGCCTAAACAACATCAGTGCCTCGCTTCTGAGTCACCCTTCTGAGATCCTCTGACACTACCAGCAACTATGGGGAAGTGCTCCAGTGTCTAATGGCATTGAGAGAAAGAGAGAAACAAGTCAGTGATGCTTCCTGCACTAGCCTCGTGTGTGTGAAATACTGAAGGCTAGGACACGCTGATCCATGCCATTCCCACTGTGGGTTGCTCTACCCTTAGGAGAACCCGGCACATACTTGTTGGAGGTCACAGCGCCTTGCGGAGATGTTAAGCACTAAAGCATCTGCCGGAGTTCTCCGGGAGGGGGGTGGGGCTGTGGGGGGGCGGGGAGGGGAGGGACACAACTGGAGAGACACATTTTAGCCCTCCAAAAATAAATGTCATCATTCAAGTGGGAAAGATCACATCTAACATGCCTGTTCATTACCTCACACTATGAAGGCATTTTAAGGTGACGGGCTCTGGTACGAATGCCTAATTTGTAAGTGTAGGTGAGATTTCTATCTCATGTCCGCCTGCATTCACTGGGAAAGATCATCTGTGAACTGCCACCCTCAGAGCATATCTGCTTCTAAGTAAATGTGCTTCCTCCATCTCTCTCCTTCATGCAAGACGAGAGATCAGTCACCAGGGCTTGGAGACAGCATTACGAATAGACCTCTGAATTCAAGAAGCAATGGGCTATAGAGTGCAAAGGTGGGTGGAGGGCAGTATGTGATAAACAACTCTCTCCAGGGCAGAGAGCACAAACTAGCACCCTGAATCTGCTGTGGGGATTTGCAATAGGTGCTGCCCAGCATTGGGATAACTCCTTCCCTTCAGGCAACTCAGCTATGTGTATCAGCATATAGGGATAAAGAAACCATTAACACCTGAAATATGAGCAGCCTAAAAGATGTATATGAGTATTTTTAGAAAAGGACTGGGGCGTTTTCCTGATCCTGTTCCCCCCATCCTATTTTTATTGCTTACTGTTTTGTTATGACGCCCTTACAGAGCATCGTAATGGAGCATCCATCTTTGATCTTCCATTTCTTATGGTTTCAAGCTGACTCTTAACTCTAGTCTGGATTTATTTATTTATTTTCCATTCTAACTACACTGTGGAATCACGCTGCCTGCAAAATAGCAACTATGTATTTTCCTACTCATATTAATGCTGTGCCAACAGGCTAGCACAGGGTTGAATCAAATACGGTGAACCTGCATTCTCTTACCTCTGCTCCAGGTGTGGCCTTTGAGTGTTGCCTTATACTAAGGCAGTCTACTACTCCACACAGCACTCACTGCTACTACCAAAACTGCTGCACAAATAAAAACATCATTCTTGGAAAAGTTCCACTTGTATGGATGAAGCATACAATGGAATAATTATTTGATGCACTCCTGTTCAATGTCCCCAGGGCAGCAGCATTTATTTTTTTTTTCCAGTACTGATTTGACCATGCAGATCCATACTTCAGCACCTTCTCTTTTTCTGGTCAGTATTGTGAACCTAGCCACACTCAGAAAAGATGTAATAATAATAATAAAGAACAAAAGATGATATTCCTGTATGTATCATCGAAAATTGGCTGGCTGTTTAGGCTTCCTTGCAGTCAACTCCCTTCACCACATGCTGCTTGTAATGTGCCTCTGGCCTGGGACATTATGTGACATACCTGTGATTCGAAGAAATCAACGCATAGGAACTTAACAGCAAAGTTTTGTTAGCATTAAGTCAGGTATTCTTCATTAGAGGCACCGGGAAGCACTGGGGATATTTCCACCATAAGTGCTTCCAAGATTACATAGAATCATAGAATGGCCTGGGTTGAAA